>PVHX01011677.1:0-62956 GCA_004024805.1 Geosciurus inauris
GTGGATCAAAGACCTAGGAATTAGACCAGAGACCCTGCGGCTAATTGAGGAGAAAGTAGGTCCAAATCTTCATCACGTGGGATTAGGCCCCGAATTCCTTAACAAGACACCTATAGCACAAGAAATAAAAGCAAGAATCAATAAATGGGATGGACTTAAACTAAAAAGCTTCTTCTCAGCAAGAGAAACTATCAATGAAATGAACAGAGAGCCTATATATCTCCAGGATATATAAAGAGCTCAAAAAACTTAACACCAAAAAAACAATCCAATCAATAAATGGGCTAAGGAGCTGAATAGAAACCTCTCAGAAGATGATGTACAATCAATAAACATATATATGAAGAAATGTTCAACGTCTCTAGCCATTAGAGAAATGCAAATAAAAGTACCCTCAGATTTCATCTCACCCCAGTCAGAATGGCAGCTATCCAAAATACCAGCAACAATAAGTGCTGGCGAGGATGTGGAGAAAAAGGTACACTTAAACATTGCTGGTGGGATTGCAAATTGGTGCAACCAATTTGGAAAGCAGTATGGAGACTGCTTAAAAAACTTGGAATGGAATCACCATTTGACCCAGCTATCCCACTTGTTGGCCTATACCCTAAAGACTTAAAAACAGCACACTACAGTAAAGCAGCCACTTCAATGTTTATAGCAGCACAATTCACAATTGCAAAACTGTAGAAGCAACCCAGATGTCCTTCAATAGATGAGTGGATAAAGAAACTGTGGTACATATACACAATGGAATATTATTCAGCAATAAAAGAGAATAAAATTATGGCATTTGCAGGCAAATGGACGGAATTGGAAAGCATTATGCTAAGTGAAGTAAGCCAATCCCAAAAAACCAAATGCCAAATGGTCTCTCTGATTAGTGGATGCTGATGAATAAGGGAGGTTGGAATGGGAAACATAAGAGAAACAGAGGAACACTGGATGCGACATGGGGGAGGCGGGGGGCAGGAAAGGGGAATGGGTATAGTAAAGATGGTTGATAAAATATATATATATACACACTGTTCATTGAAAGTGCATATAAAGGTTTTTAATATGAAGACTTTAATCTGCTTATAATTTTGTGCAAAGTTAGAAAAAATATGATTGTAACAATTTTTTTATTTGCCTCAACAAATGTTTTCAATGAACAGTGTGTACAGCTTCTGAAAATTTGTTTTTTTCTGTTATGTTTGATAACATGTATTAAAATGCAATTTTTGAGAAAAAAAAAAGAAACAGTACCATTTATGTTAGCTCCAAAAAAGAAAGAAATAGATATAAAGCTAACAAAGTATGTATAATTTCTCTGTGAGGAAAACTACAAAATTCTAATCAAAGAAATCAAAAATCTAAATAAATATGGAGATATTTCATGTTCGTGGATTGCAAAACTCAATATTGTTAGGCTATCAGCTCTTCACAAGTTGATCTGTTAACTCAGTGACATTTTAATCCAAAGTTAACAGCTTGCTTTAGATATTAACAAACATATTCTAAAGTTCATGTGGAAAGACAAAAGACACAGAATAACCAGCACAATATCTAAGAACCAAATTGGAGGACTGACACTGTGGAACTTCAAGATTTACTATAAAGCTGTAGTAATCAAGACAGTGTGGTATTGGTAAAGAAATAGATAAATAGATCATGGAAACACAATAGTGAACCCAGAAAGAGGACATAGATATAGTCTATGTTCTACACAATATGTAGTCACAAATACAAGCAAGTGGTCTTTGACAGAGGAGCAAAGGCAATTCAGTGGACAGTCTTTCCAACAAACGATGCAGGGGGAAAATGTCTAGCCATATGCCCAGGGGAAAAAAAGGAATGTAAATGCAGCTCATAGAGTTCTTGCACTCTCCACCCCTCCCCACACACACACACATGGAAAATCTCAAAATGGATCAAAGACCTAAATGAGAAGTGCAAAATTATAAAACTCCTTAGAAGATAAACATAGGAGAAAATCTATGTGACCTTAGGTTTGGCAGTGAGTTCTTAGATGCAACACCAAAAGCATAATCCATGAAAAAAAAAATGAATAAGTTGGACTTCATTAACATTAAAAACTTTTCCCCTGAAAAACACACTGCTAATGGAGTGAAAAGACAAGTCATATACTAGGAGAAAATATTGGCAAAACATCTATCTGATAAAAAGACTTGTATCCAAAATATAGAAAGATCTCTTAAATATAAAAAAAATTTTGAATTAAAAAGTGGACAAAAGATCTGAACATATACCACACCTGAAAATATACAAAAGTAGCATAGAAGTATGCTTAAATAATATCTCATTAAGCAATTGCAATTTTTAAAAAATTATGTAGCACTGCACACTTGTTAGAATGGTTAAAATTCAAATCCTTGACAGTCCCAAATGTTGACAGGATGTACAGCAACAGGAACTCATAAATTGCTGCTGGGAATATTAAATGGTGCCACCTTTTTTCATGAAAGTTTAGCAGACCTAAACACGCTCTTACCGTGATCCAATAATCAGGCTCCTTGGTGTCACTCAAATGAGCGGTCCACTCAAACCCCTGCACATGGAATTTATAGGAGCTTTATTCAGAGTTGCCAAAAAGTGGAAGCAACCAATAGACTTGTTGGTTATTTTGTTGCCATTTTCTGGACCTTAAGGCAAATAGGATTAGGAGTTGGGGCCTTTGGAAGTGATTAGATGATGAGGATATTAGGTCCTTCATGACTGGAAGTAGTGCTCTTAAAAAAGAGACTTCAGAGAAATAAAAATCTATTTGTAGCTGTGTCATGAAGACACAGCCAGAATGTACCACCTATGAACCAGAAAGTGGAATCTCACCAGACACTGAATCTGCTGCTAGCACATTGATAGTGGACTTTCCAGCCTCCAGAACTATGAGAAATAAATGTCTGTTGTTTATAAGCTATAAGTTTACGTACTTCGTAATAGTAGCACAAAAGAACTAAGACAACATTCTTCAAAAAGCAAATTAAAATAGAAAATAGAATGCCAAATACACTTGAAAATTTATAATTACTTTTTTTTTGTTTTTGGTGCTGGGGATTGAACTCAGGGGTACTCGACCACTGGGCCACAAGCCAGGTATGGTGGCGCACACCTAGAATCCCAGCAACACAGGAGGCTGAGGCGGGAGGACCACAAGTTCAAAGCCAGCCTTGGCAACTGAGCAAGGCCCTCGACAACTTAGCAAGACCCTGTCTCAAAGTAATATTTAAAAAAGGGGTCTGGGGACCCACACTAGGTTCAATCTTCAGTACCAAAAGAAAAGCAATGGCAGATAACAAACACCTATAAAATGGAATATTATTCAGCAATAAAAGGAAATGAGCTGTCTAGCCACAAAAATTCACAGTGGAACCTTAAATGCATAGTAAAAGAACAATCTGAAATGCTTCATACCATCTAATTCTAATTTCATGACATTCTAGAAAAAGCAAACTACATTGTAAAAAAAGATTATGTTATTCCTTTACAAATGCCATTTCATTTGTCACAAATTTTTCAGGAATATTAAGTAGATATATGATTATTATATCCTTTAAATAAGATAACTTGTAAAAGCCTTTAACACAATTTGATACTAAGTACTTGATCTGTTTATTGAATGAATTGATCAATTAGGATATAAATGAATGTATGGTATTCCTTTCTTTTCTTTTGAATCCAAGCATAGCTTAATATCATTCTAAAAATGACACAAATGAATCAACTAAAGATATAATTTTGTGTATAAAAAGGTAATAAATTGTTGATAACATAACTATATATAATCATATTATTAATTTGATATTTAGATGCATCTGATTATTGAAGGGTGAACTTTGCTTTTCATATCTTAAATTTTGTTTTAATATAGGGACCTCGAGGACTGCAAGGTGATGCTGGACCTCCTGGAGAAATGGGTGTCGAGGTAATTTTTGTGGTTCTTTCTTGTTCATTTATACCAAATACTTTTTGTAAGACTCTAAGGTAAAGTTCATATATTTGCTATATCTTATGAAAAATAATTCTTTCCTATTTTCTTTGATATTCAGAAAATAAAACCTAAAATCCCATTAAAAGCAGAAATCATTGTGTGACCCTAATTTCATACATATAAAGTTGTCCTCTAACAAAGAATTTGTGGAAATGACAACAAAAATAAATAAAAATTTCCCTTTCCTGATTCAGAGTTGACTTGGTTGCCCTTCATTCTAAGTGCTTTATCTCTTTTACAGAAAAAAGTAGTTTGAGGTGACTCTGTGTAGTATATTTTTAAATAAACCACATTAATTATAATTATAAAAGCTAGTTACTTTATTTCTGTTATTAACTTTAGTACTAAATAAATTAAACCACTTTCCTTCCCTTCCACCCTCTCCTTCCCTGGCTTCTGTGAAGCCACTCTATCTGGGTTTCCCAATTTACCTTCTCATTAACCTTTGTCAGTCTTGACAGGAAGTTGCCCTTCCATTTCATTGGCTGAACAGTAATATTATCATAAATGACTTGAATTACTAATAATATTTTGGTAACTGTAATTCACACCTCTCTCCTTAGCACCAGTTATTGATTTCCTGTTGTCTCTTTAAATATCCATCTGGATATCTCACAAACATCTCAGTTTAAAATGTTTTCTACTTTTTTTTCTACTTTTATTTTTTCTACTTTTATTTTTACTTCCATCTCAATGCCCAATAATCCCAAATTGAGAGTCATCTTAGACCACTCCTAACTCATCCTCTTCAGTTAGCCATCTGTTGTTGTTTTAATATATTTTAGTTGTTGATGGACCTTTATTTTATTTATTTATATGTGGTGCTGAAAATTGAACAGTGCCTCACATGTACTAGGTAAGCGCCCTACCACTGAGCTACAACTCCAGCCCTAGCCATCTATTCTTTTTGAGTAAGCACGCCCCCCCATTGTCTCTGTTTTATTATTCTAATTAGGCTTACATGACAGCAGAATGCATTATTATTCATTGTACACAAATGGATTACAACTTTTCATTTCTCTGGTTGTACACAATATAGAGTTACACCATATGTGCAGTCATACATGAACCTAGGGCCTTGTCCATCGCATTCCACCATCTTTCCTTCCCCCAGGTCCCATCCCCTTCTTTCTCTCCCCTTTGAGCAGAGTTTCTCCATTCTTCACATGCCCCCTCCCACATAATGGATCAGCATCCACTTATCAGAGAGAACATTCGGACTTTGGTTTTTGGATTGGCTTCCTTTGCTTAGCATGACGTTCTCCAACTCCATCCATTTACCTGCAAATGCCATAATTTTATTCTCTTTTATTGCTGAGTAATATTCCATTGTGTATATATACCACAGTTTCTTTATCCGTTCATCTGTTAAAGGGTATCTAGGTTGGTTTCACAGTTTAGCTATTGTGAATTGAGCTGCTATAAACATTGAAGTGGCTGTGTCACTGTAATATGCTATTTTTAAGTCCTTTTGGTATAGATTGAGGAATGAGATGGCTGGGTCAAATGGTGGTTCCATTCCAAGCTTTCTAAGGATTCTCCATACTGCTTTCCAGATTGGTTGTACCAACTTGCAGTCCCACCAGCAATGTATGAGCATGCCATGCCTTTTCCCCACATCCTCACCAACACTTAATTGTTGTTTGTATTCTTGATAATTGCCATTCTGACTGGCATGAGATGAAATCTTAGGGTAGTTTTGATTTGCATTTCTCTGATTTCTAGAGATGTTGAACATTTTTTCATATGTCTGTTGATGGATTGTATATCTTCTTCTGAGAAGTTTCTGTTCAGCTCCTTAGCCCATTTACTGATTGGGTTGTTTATTTCTTTGGTGTTAACTTTTGTGAGTTCTTTATATGTCCTGGAGATCAGTGCTCTATCTGATGTGCATGGGGCAAAAATTTGTTCCCAGAATGTCAGCTCTCTGTTTGCTTCATTGTTTCTTTTGCTGAGAAGAAGCTTTTTAGTTTGAATCCATCCCATTTATTGATTCTTGATTTTATTTCTTGCACTTTAGGAGTCTTGTTAAGGAAGTCAGGGCCTAATCCAACATGATGAAGATTTAGGCCTACTTTCTCTTCAGTGAGGTGCAGGATCTCCAGTTGAATTCTTAGGTCCTTGATCCATTTTTTGTTAGTTTTGTAAATTACATGTGTTGATTTCCATATGTTATATATCTTGCATTCCTGGGATAAAACCTCTTGATCATAGTGCACTATCTTTCTAATGTGTTTTTGCATGCAGATTGCCAATATTTTACTAAGAAATTTTATATCTCTGTTCATCAAGGATATTGCTATGAAGTTTTCTTATGTTGGTGTATGTACTTTGTCTGGTTTTGATATTAGGGTGATATTGGCCTCATAGGATGAGTTCGGCAGTGTTCCTCCTTTTCTATTTCATGGAATAATTTGAGGAGGATTAGTATTCATTCTTTTTTAAAGTGCTGGTAGAACTTGGCTGAGAATCCACCTGGTCCTGGGCTTTCCTTTATTGGAAGTCTTTTGATAGCTGCTTCAATTTCATTGATACTTGATATTGATCTGTTTTTCTATATTCTCATAGTCTATTGGGGTAGGTCAAATTTCTCTAGAAAATTTTCAATATCTTCAACATTTTCAATATCTTCAAAATTTTATAGCTTATTGGAGTATGAATTTCCAAACTAGTTTCTGATGATCTTCTGGATTTCAGTAGTGTCTATTGATATTTCCTTTTTAATCTTGAATTTTATTAATTTGAGTTTTGTCCCACTTTCTTTTAGTTCATTTGGCTAAGGATTTTTCAACTTCATTTATCCTTTCAAAAAAAGCAACTCTTCGTTTTATTGATCTTTTGCATATTCTTATCCTCAATTTAATTGATTTCAGCTCTGATTTTAATTATTTCCTTTCTTTTACTAGTTTGGGTAATGGTTTTTCTTCTTTTTCTAGGGCTTTGGGATGTAATGTTAGATTACTTATTTGGTACCTTTCTATTCTTTTAATGTATGAACTCAATGGTTTGAACTTTCCTCTTAGAATTGCCTTCATATTGTCCCAGAGATTTTGATATGTTGTATCACTATACTCATTTTTTATACCATTTTTTATTTCTCCCCTGTTATCCATTCCTTCTCTATCCATTTATTTTTTTTTCCAAATTTTAAAATTTTATTATTATTACTTTTTTTTTTTTAGAGGATAACATTTCATTTCTCTGGTTGTAAGTGATATAGAATCACAACATACATGCAGTCATACATAAAGTTAGGGCTATGATGACCATCATATTCTACCACCTTTACTGTCCCCATGCCCCCTCCCCTTACACCCTTACACCCCTGTGAACAGAGTTCCTCCATTGTTCCCATGTCCTTCCCCACATTATGGATCAGCATCCACTTATCAACGAGTACATTCAGCATTTGGTTTTCTAAGATTGGCTTACTTCACTTAGCATGATATTCTCCAACTCCATCCATTTACCTGCAAATGCCATCATCTTATTCTCTTTTATTGCTGAGTAATATTCCATTGTGTATATATACCACAGCTTCTTTATCCATTCATCTATCGAAGGGCATCTAGGTTGGTTCCACAGTTTAGCTATTGTGAATTGAGCTGCTATAAACATTGAAGTGGATGCATCACTGTAGTATGCTGTTTTTAAGTCTTCTGGGGATAGACTGAGGAGTGGGATAGCAGGCTCAAATGGTGGTTCCATTCCAAGTTTTCTAAGGAATCTCCATACTGCTTTCCAGATTGGTTGCACCAGTTTGCAATTCCACCAGCAATGTATGAGCGTGCCTTTTTCCCCACAACCTCGCCAACACTTATTGTTGTTTGTATTCTTGATAATTGCCATTTTGACTGGCATGAGATGAAATCTTAGGGTAGTTTTGATTTGCATTTCTCTGATTGCTAGAGATGTTGAACATTTTTTCATATGTCTGTAGGTTGATTGTATATCTTCATTTGTGAAGTTTGTGTTCAGCTCTTTGGCCCATTTATTGATTGGGTTGTTAGTTTTTTTGGTGGTAAGTTTTTTGAGTTCTTTATATATCCTGGAGATGAGTGCTTTATTCAAAATTGTATTTTAATCTTCAGGTTAATGGCAGTTTTGATATGGAAGGACTCCAGAAAGAGCTGTCATTTTCTCTCAAGAGGATGTTTTAACCTTAGAGAGATAAATTAATTTCTATAATTTCTGATGCAAAGCAGAAACAAGCTATCTTACTTTGTAGGATCCTTTCTCTTAAGTGCTGCACTGTACTACCTTTCATAACAGTGAAGAAGTCACAAAAATAACCAGCAGAGTTAAAATAACAAATGATTAAAATTAGGGAAATAATGTTAAAAGAAATATAGTATAAGGGAACTTAACTTTTAGGAAAGTGACCCATTGAAAAGTGCTAGGTTATAGAAGTAATTAGTAAGAAAAATTAAAATTAAAATTAATTTGAAAAGTAATTGAGGTGGCCCACACCCCAACAGAGCAGGTTCCTGCCCAGTAGGTGTGAGTTGCCTGGGAAAATAAAAAGTCTGAAATAATCTGTAAGAAATAAAAATATAACCAGAAATTAGATGTAAAGTGGAAACCCTAATGGGTCTTCTAGACCTGATAGGAACTGGAACTAAACCACTAAAAAAAGGCCCTGATTCTTTATTTAAAGGGGAGTACATCAAAGCCAGAGATAAGGTTTCAATGGGAGGAGTCTTGTTTTGGTGCTTGCTTCAAACAGGTTGATTGGCATTTGACAAGCTACACCTATCTCTGAGAGGCTCTCTGGCTCCAGGGGGTCACTCTCATCTCCCAACTGAGAAAAAACTTGAGTCATGAGCTAAGCAGGGCATTCTTGAACCAGTGGATTCCTACTGGAAGTTCCTGCCTAATAGCTCCTACATGGCTCTTTTTAGCCATGGCAATCACCCCTGAGGAATGGGACTGAAGCTTTTCATTACAAACCCACCTATTTTATTGTGCATGTGTAACTTTGGGGGGGAAAGTGAATTTGCATTACAGCTGAGTCCAAATGAAAAACTGAACTTCCTCCCATCTAAAATATTATGAAATGATATAAAAGATATTTCAGTCCCCAATAATTGTAATGAAGAGTTCCATCCATGGATCAGAAATATTGAAGAATCTCTGAAAGATATAAGAAAGAGAGGAAGGAGCAGGAGAGAAGGGAAAAAGAGAAGTAGGTCTCTTTCATAATGTTTTAGTGAGCTTTTTTTCTCCTGTGACCAAACGACCTGACAAGAACAATTTTGCAGGAGGAAAAGTTTATTTAACAGCTCAGGGTTTCAGAGGTCTCAGTCCATAGACAGCTGGCTTGATTCCTTGGGACTCAAGGTAAGGCAGAATATCATGGTGGAAGAGTATGACAGAGGGAAGCAGCTCACATGATGATCAGAAAGTGGAGAGAGACTCTACTCACCAGATACAAAATATATACTCCAAAGGCAGGCCCCCAATGACCCACCTCCTCCAGCCACACCCTACCTGCCTTCAGTTTCCACTTCATTAATCCCCATCAGGGAATTAATTTACTGATTGGGTTAAGACTTTCATAACCCAATCATTTCCCCTCTGAACCTTCTTGCATTGTCTCACACATGAACTTTTGGGGACACCTCACATCCAAACTGTAACAATGAATAAATTTATCTCTTATTTGTGTGATATTTTTATAAAACTATTTAGCAAAAATGAATTTTTCTTAAAGAATTTGGTTCTAGAGGGCACAACAGAAAAGGATAAGGAAAGCAAAAGGTCAGAAAACACCTTTGTCTCTGAGAGTAGAAAATTTGAAGAAGGAAGTAGTTTGTTTTTCATTCTTTGACTAAGGTTTAAAGGCTGAGAAGAAAGATTGTAAGAAACTGGTCCTGATTTCAGGTAAAGTTGTTTTTCATTTGTACTGTTAAAGTGTCCCAGTAAGTATTTCGTCTTATCCCATGAGGTTTATAAGAAGATAGCAAAAACCCTCTCCTAAACCCAGATATTGGTTACCCTTGAGCTAAAAATTACCACCATTTTCTTATGAAGTGTTACTGCCTTTGTAATGTGTCAGATCGTTCTCTTTTAGGGACCTCCAGGCATTGAGGGAGAATCTGGTCTACAAGGTGAACCGGGTACTAAGGTAAACTCTATAAAAATTAAAGAGAGAATCTCTAAACTGTCACCATTGAATTCTTTGCATTTACCTCATTGTTGTAAACACCCATCTTGAAAGCAGGTGAAGGCCAGCAGATAAAAACATGAAGTGTTTTGGAATTCCTAACCTTTATGTTTTGCCCATATGTTATGCCTTTATGTCTATGCCCACCCTAGACATGCAGTTTTAGTGAAAAGAGTTTAGTCTTTCCTTTTGTTTCTTCAGGGAGATGTTGGACCTGTGGGCAGTGTTGGAGTTGCTGGGGAACCAGGGTTACGAGTAAGTACTTCCACAAAATGTTTTTAATGCACTGACCCATTAACTTCAGGGACTCGAAACTTACCATTTTAAACATCTCAAATATAGCATAATAAACCTTTCTGATGCCCTTAGAAAATGTTTGTATTTATTTCATGATTTCAACAACTGAAAACTAAACCCTGTTTACATTCTCACTTAGTATCATTTAGAGTTCTGATCCTATATACTCTTTCCTCAAAGTCAGTTGCCAAAAATGTGGCAACATTTTTGTCACTTATGGTAGCATTAAGAAGGAATTCATGAATACCAGTGATCAACTCGCAGAATATCTCCTGATGTAAAAGAGAGAGATGAAAGATTGAAATCTAATTTATATTTGAAAAAGCACCCTAGAATCATGCAAAGTTAATAATAAGCAAAGAAATATTATAAATAGTTGTAATTTGTTATCTTAGAGAAGTTATATTATGATGGATAGCTTATTTTGAGCTGTGGTAAGGAATTTTCCCCAAGAACACAATACCTGAGATAATTTTAAGAGGCATTTTTTTATTAAAAGACAAACTAGATATACCTTTGCCATCTGCTTTGTTTCTTTTCATTTTCCCTTTTTCAGGGTGGTGGGGTGAGTGGGAGGTGAGGGTGATGGAAGTATCAGTGATGGGAGAGATAAACAACTATTAATAAAAACTAAGAAACTTACTTTAAAACAATTTAGGCATCAAGAAAGCCAGTGCTACTCTAACAGCTTCTTAAACTATGGTTCTATATTTCTGCAAGTTCCATACGTAGAGGGCAGCTTCTCCAGGTATCATGACCTCTCTGCTGTCTTTTAAGGAGAAACCCTAAAAATCTGGTAGAACAATCATAGTCAAGTAAATTGAGTATAGCAAGATACTCTGTTTAATGAGATGCAATTTTTACATTCCTTCAACTCACAAGCACACACATTTATTTATATAAATTTCTAGAGCTACCACATGAATATGTTACCTTTAATTACCTAACATTTATTAATCTTATATTTAAATTTACAACACTCTATTTAAATCTTCTGCTAAACTATTTAAGGCAAATTAAAACATTCTTATTCTGTCATATCCTCTTTACAGATAAAGTAGAAGTAGAAATAAATGAATACAAACCTACTTTCTGTACATGCTGGGGCAAAGGATAAAGTAAGATAAATGATCCTAGTAAAAAATTAATCTTACTGTTTCTGCTACATAATAGGGTGAACCAGGGGCTCCTGGAGAAGAAGGTCTCCAAGGAAAAGATGGATTAAAGGTAAATTGTACTGTTAACCTTACATATAAATAGGTGTTTTGTGAAATCTTTAAAATATTAAACAATATTTTGGTTTTGTATCCAAATACAAACCAGTATATTGTGTGGCATAATTATTTCATTATATTTCTTTTGAAATGTTTTTCACTGGTTTCCAGGGGACCCCAGGAGAAAGGGGACTTCCTGGAGAAGATGGAGAAAAAGGAGAGATGGGCTTACCAGGAACTATAGGGCCCTTCGGTAGACACGGTCAAATGGGCCTCCCAGTGAGTACTGCTGGGTTCATTTTCAAATAGTTTGTGAACACACTCATATGTGTGCATATACCCATCCCTCCCACACACACAAACACACTTGGGTAATTGAAGTGTTCAACTATGGCTTGAGAAAGGCACAACGTAGGGGATAATTACTCACCCTCCTAAGATACAAAAAGGCCTGGAATTTCTTTTGTAAACCATTTGTAAGGGAGTTTTTTTGTTGTTGTTGTTGCCTTAGTTTGATTGAATATTTTGAAACTTTATTCATAGAATAGACATCTTTATTGTAAATTTAATATCCTAGATTCAGGATAGAATTCTTTGTAAACAGAATTAGCTATCAATATTTGATCCTAAATTGTATTACTTTAAAGAAAATCTAAATGTCATATGGAATCAATTCCCTCACCTTGAGGCAAATGGAAGATGTGAATAAATAATGAAAACAGCTTCTCTAGCTTCAACACCTAACTTATGGTATTTGTTATATTTTTCCATATACAGTTGTCTGATAACTTTACTTTTGTGTTTCCTCTTTCTTGTCTGTTATATCCTTCCATATACAGCTGTTTGATTACTTTCCCATTTCCTCTTTTTTGTTTCCCGTCTTTAAACATGAGAGATTATTCTGTTTTTACTTCTCAAAGGTTTCTTGCCTTTGGAAATATTCTCCTTTTTTTGAAGTTATCCATTATGATCCTACCAGAAAACTCTCTCTTTCCTCTGAACTCTAGCAATATTCTTCAGCCTTTGAAAAGTTCACTTTTAAGCACCTGGGTCTGTTTTCTCAGGAAGATCATACCTCTTCTAAATCAGATACTCTTCCCATAAACCTCGGTGCTTCTTTGTTTCAGTGTTTCTACATGAGGGCTCTGTAAAGACTGAGGAAGTGATCATAGAGATAGGGTGGGAGACAAAGTAGTGATTTACAAAGTTGGTAATCTTTACGTGTTTTTCCTCTACTTGTCTTCCTTTGGATTCTAACCTCCAGATCACTGGTGTCCTAAATATGATAGTCCCTGCCCCATTCAGCTCAATTAATTTGCAGAACAAAGAAGAAAGCTCTTCAACCAATGCCATAAATGATGCACAAACTAGCCATCTCATCATTCACATTTACTCATGGCTACTATTCTTTTAGTAGCAATTAAAATTATGCTATAACACATCTTTCCCAAAATAATGGATAATCGCACCAGCATATTTCAAAGTGACATCTGAAGAATGAGTATAAACCAGAAGTGGTTTTGAACATTGGCAAATTGAGTCATTTTTCCCTCCATTTTTACCATTGTGGTATAGTACCTATTTCTCCACTCAGTCCTGGACAACTGTGATGAGTACTCCACCACACAGCATATACAAAGTCCCAGAGAATCCTCCCTTAAACTATCTTAAATGTCTCTGGCCCACACATTGAGTAATACACATTCATTTATATACTCTCATATCATCCTAATAACATATAGGTACTATCTCTCTTTTGTGTATGTGGGGGGGTGGGTGCTGGGGATTGAACCCAGGGCCTTGGACATGTGAGGCAAGCACTCTACCAACCGAGCTACATCCCCAGCCCCTATTTCCCGTTTTGTAACTGAAAAAAAACTCAGATTCACAGAAAGCCCGGTGGTTCATATAAGATCATACAGCAGATGGCTGATCTGGCACTAATTCCTTTATTTTCTGACTGTTATATCTCTAAGCCTCCCCTAAATAACAGTTTTGGTCCTATCTTTTGCCTTTCTAGGCTTCTTGCTAGTTCTCTAAAATCTTTTTTAGGGAATTTATTCCTTTTCCATTACTATCAGGCTAGACACACAGAGAAGTCAGGTAACAAATGCAAGAAGTTGTTATTATCTTCCTGATAATTCTTGTCACATTTATTTTTTATATTTCAAAATCTGCTAGTAATTATTTATACTCTTCTATGGATTTTTAAGCCAACTAACTTAAGTTCCCTAGCAGAATTTTAAGAGTTGGTGGGGAAGGCAAACATACTAAGAAAAAGGAAAGACAAACAAAGCAGGGACCCTCAGGATGATGCAGCGTGACAGCTGGTGATGGGAAGAGCAGAAATGAAGGGGCTCAAAACAAGGCATGGAAAAATGATAAACACAGATTTCATCTGCTTCATAATTTTTCCTAGGAACAATCCTGCCTAGTACACATCTTTGGTGCCTTTTTTAGTAACAACACATGTGTGTTTCTTTTTTATTCTTTTTGTTGTTCTCTTTGGAATTTTAAATGTCTTTCAGCTTATAAACTCAATAAAAATACCATGGCATATTTTTTCAAAAGAATTTTTTGATCCAAGGAACTATTGCTTAATCAGACAGCCTGATGTTGGATTTATTTTGCACTTTAAAAATTCTTCTGTAAGCAGTGTCACAAAGATACTACCTCAAGTTCTTACAAAATAAGCAAAAAAAAAAAAAAAGAGTGAGAGAAAGAAAAAGAACTTCTAAAATTTTCTTCAAGGAAGGAGAATCTTTCTTAATGTTCTTACTTCCTAGAAGATTGAGAATGATTGAAAAACAAGGAAGCATTAGTTAGCAAATTCCAAATTCGAACTATAGAATTCTTTGAACAGGAAAAATATTACTTATCTTTGAATTCTCTGCTAAAATGTCCAGCTTCCCAAGTGCATAATGAGAAAAGAACATCTGAAAAGAAATACCTACTGGGCTTACAATTTGTCATCCATTCCTAAAAATTCTGCTTCTGTGGTCCCTAAGATCTAAACACATGTGGAGCTATGAACTCCAAAGTAGAGCAACTTAAAATGAAATTATCTTGTTTTATTCCTTTAGGACAAAACTTGGTTGGATTTATTGAAAGCTCATCTTTCTAATCTGTTTAAGTTGGCCTGTTATTAAGTAGAACTGAATATCTTAAGAAGAAATAAAATAAAGCATTCTTCTCTAAGAAGCTTTTATAGTAATATCTTAAAAATTAAGTCATAAAGATGGTAGGAACATTAGTAATTAGCAAATAATGATAATAAATTAATTTGTTAAGTACATATATAAGGACAATGTAAAGATAAAGGGAAAGCCAGGCGCAGTGGCACAAGCCTGTAACCCCAGCACTTAGGGAGGCTGAGACAGGAGAATCGTGAGTTCAAAGCCAGCCTCAGCAATGGTAAGGTGCTAAGCAACTCAATGAGACCCTGTTTCTACATAAAACACAAAATAGGGCTGGGGATGTGGCTCAGTGGTCAAGTACCCCTGAGTTCAATCCCCAGTACCAAAAAAAAAAAAAAAAAGATAAAGGGAAGATCAGTAACATAGAAGAACGAGATCTAGAGACAGTGGGGTGATAGTTAAGGGGAGGCAATGTAGAATGAATTCTTTAAAAATCATGTTATGTGCCTATATACCACAGAGAATTTTACCTAAGTAAAAAGAACCAATCAAATATAAATAAATGATAATAGGAAGTCTAGTAAAGTAGAGGAAGGAGAACTGGGGAGGCAAGGGAGAGGACAGGAGGGAAATGGGGAAGGGAGACGTGGAGGGTGGATTATGAACCCAAATTGAATTCCATGTATGAAAGAGTTTGTCAGGATGAACTCAACTAGTATGTATAACTATAAATCTCTAATAAAAAGAAAAGAAAAGAAAGTTTTTCTGTGAGAGAGAAATTGAAAATTAGTCTAGAAAAGTATAGGAGAAATGAATGAATGAAAAGAAGTGGAGAAAGGGAGATACATGAGACTGAAGTTTTTGATTTTATGATTAATTTTAAGCCTACTTGAATGTTATTGGAAATGATCCAATAAAGAGAAAATATCAATAGTACAAGTAAGAGAAGGGATCTTTTCAGAAGAGAGGTTCTTGAATAAGTGAACATCCATGGGTTTCTGAGTATAAGTGAGGAATTGGCCTCACACAAGGAATAGATGCTTCTTTCTCTATCAGAGAAGGGAGGCAGAATATGTGGGTACATAAAGAATTACATTACTAGTTAGGTTTGGAAAGAGGAGCTTCCAGCTCCTAATTTAATTGCTACCATATCTTAATGAGTTCAAAGTAAGGTTATTAGCTTAAAAATGAAGTGGGAATGGAGATTTGAAAACAAAATGAATGTGCAAGTCATCTTAGAGAGTGCTAACAAATGCCTTAGTTACACACATTTGTAAGACAAATGTTTTCCATCAGTTCAGCAATTTTATTTTGATTATACACTCCAGATCCACAAGTTGTTAATATTTAAATACTTATATAAACACAACACTGCCTAACCTGAATTGTTTGTTGGCTGGTAGCATCATCACATGTCAGCTGACACATGTATATTTGGATTTAGTACAGATGTGGATTACTGATATAATTGAGGGTTTTGTTTATATTACAACAAAGGTTTAATATTTTAAGATATTATATATGAAAGTTACATATTTACAAATCAAAGAAAAAAATATAATTCCAAGATATAAAAACAAAAAAATTAACAAAATTTAATATCTCTATATCAATTTTCATGCTTAATGTAGAAACATCAAAGAAATAACCTAAGTACCACTCTGTATTCACCTTTCTATGTAATATTTACTTAGAGTCCCAGCTAGTATAACAAAGCAAAAGAAATAATCTCTAAATTATAAGAATTAATATAGGGATATAGCTGGGATATACCTCAGTGGTAGAGCACTTGCCTAACATGTATGAGGCCCTGGTTTGATTTCCAGCAAAAAAGAATGAGAGTTCAGGACTATGTACAATATAAAATTAATATATAAAATAGATTCTGTTCTTTTGTACCAACAAGTCATTAGAAAGATATTTTACATACAATTTTAAATACATTTAGTAACAAGATTAAGTACCTTATAATCTACCAAAATATTTGCAAAAATTTTATGGAAAATTCTTACAATTTGAAAAAAAGTTGACAAATTTATTAAAGAAGACCTAAAAAATAGATTCATGGATTGGAAGACTTCATATAATAAAGTGATAAAGTCTCTTCTCAATTAGTTTGTATATTTAGTGCAGTTTCCATCAAAATCTCTACAGGAATTTTTTGTTTATAGAACTTGATGGATGAAAAGTGATTTTAAAATTAATGTTGAAGACCAAAGAGCAAATATCAATACAACTTTAAAGAACAAGTTGGGGAGCAGGGACAGAGGTGAAAGGGAGAACTTGGCCTACCTAATAGAGTAATTAATTTAATTTCATATTGCTCACAAACAGACCAATGCAAATAGAAGATATCCTAGAATCAGATCTAAGTGTATTTTGTATTTGTTGATATACTGTGTATCTATAGGATAAGATAAACTATTCAACAGATAAACTAGTACAACTGGTTATCTCAATGGGGGAAAATCTCTCCCACACACAAATACACACATGTGCTTACACTATGTGTGCATTTATGCACACACACTATGAATTAAATTCTGATTAAAGTTCTAATTATGAAAATGAAAATTTTAAAACTCTTAGAAGTACATTCAAGAGAATTTTATGACCTCATGAGGGGAAAGGGGTAAGAATTATACCAAAACGTGAAAAGGAACAAGAAATATATTGATGAATTTGACTATATTAAAATTGTAAACTGGGAAGCTGGGGTTGTGGCTCAGTGGTAGAATACTTGCCTTGCATGTATGAAGCCCTGGGTTCGATTCTCAGCACCACATATAAATAAATAAATAAAATAAAGGTATTGTGTCCATCTACAACTAAAAAAATATTTTTTAAAAAATTGTAAACTGAGGTTAATCAAAAGTTACAGATACAGTGAGAAAATCAGCTAAGGCTAGAAGATATTTGTAATGTATAGAAAGTACACAAATACGTATAAAAACTTTCATGTAACTCAAGAAAAGGATAGTTCAGTACAATAATGGACAGAAGCTAGGAACCAGAAAATCATGCAAATATATCTAGGAACTTTACGAGTAAGTACTCAATCCTCCTTAATAAACAGTAATGGAAATTGAAGTCACAGATAATATCATTTTGCTCTCATGAGGTAGACATATTTTAAGTTCAGTAGTACCAGATATTGCAAAAGATATAGAGAGATTAGAACTCCTGTGCATTTGCTGTGGGAATGTAAAATGGCAAAACCACTTTGGAGATAAATTTGGCAATATATAGTATAGTGTACTTGAAGATGTACACATACTGCAACCCAGCAAATCAACTCTAGGTGTATACCTTAAAAAACTCTTAACATAAGTACTTGGAGGTATGCATAGGGTGTTTATAATATATAACACATTATCTGTAACCAAAAAGTTAACCATTAGAAAAGTGGTTAAATTATGGTTTGATAATATAGAATCCCATAGCAGTAAAAAGGAGGAGGAGTATTAAAGACACCCTGAATAACTGAAAAAACAAAATGTTGCATTAAAAAAGTTTTAGAAGAATGCATAAAGTATGATACTTTTTATTGTAAAAGGTTCAAAATAATGATATATTGCTTGGGGATACCTATAAATGGAGTTAAGAAATGCATAGGATTAATAAATAAATTCAGGATGATGATTGGACCTGAGTGGGGAGGATTGGACCTGTGTGTGTGTGTATGTGTGTATATGTATGTATATATGTATACACACATACACACACACACACACACACACACACACATATACTGGTCTTATTTCTTAAAGTGGGTGGTAAGTACAGTTTCATTTATCTTCTAATGCCTCTATATACACATTTAACTATGCATGATATACTTTAAAAACAAAAGTTTGTGAAAACTAATATTTATTAAGCACTTCATTAAAAGTCTAATCCTTTCTAAGTTTTACATGCATGATCCAATTTACTTTAGTAACCCTTCAAAGAGGTTTCATTGTACCCCTTTTATCTGAGAAGGAAACAGAGACCTTTCAAAATTAATCTGCCTGATGGCTATATAGCTATTATAGCTGTTTAGTGCCCAAGTCAGAATATGAAGCTGCTAGATTAGTCTGACTTTTTAAAAACTCACACCATTATCCTCTATAGAAGATTAATCAGCCTTTTTTAAAAAAGTCCTTCTTAGCTACAAAGAACTCCTCAGAATAGTGCAACTATCATTTCTACCTCTGGATGCAGCTATAACTACAGCAATAGAACAAAATCGCTTTGGCCTCTAAACTCAATGACTTTCTGAGGCTAGAAGAGCATTTGCTTAGGAGCACAGGGCATGAGTCATTTCCTTAGGTATCTGTTTATTCATTCAACAAATATTTATCAAGAGCCTACATAGCACAGTGGTAAACCACAATTTATTTCTTTCTACATCATTTCTGCAGATTGCCAAGCTTTGGGGACACAAATTTGAAATTTCCATTTTCATTTCCAACTAATGAAAGGAATGTTGTGATTAATTATTTGCCATTTTCAAATTTCCAACCTGGCTTAATATGGATCACACTTAAGCCTACCCATTGTTGATCTGAAAATTCATATGGCATAACACTTTTTACTGAAAAAAAAAGTGTATATTGAAAGTTTTTCATCTACTTTTGGCTTAACAAATTGCCAGTTGAAATGAAAATATTATTTAAACAGTGTTCTCTCTCTATTTTCTCTTCTTCCTTTTTTCCCTACAGATCAAAAAATATCTCCTTAAACTTCCATGCTCTAGTGAGATTTTTAGATTTTTCTTAACCATGTATTAAGTATTTTATATATAATCCTCTTCTTTCAAGATTCTGAGCTCATGGTAGCTCATAGAAGTGTTAAAATGGATTTGTTTGTGTTTAACTCTATTCCCATTAATTAAAATGAGTGTACTGAAATAAAGTAATTTTTTTCCTAAACAGTTTAATTTTTCCTATCTTGGCAAATTTGTGAGTGTGAACTTTATGGTTGGTCACAATTGTACTTCTAAATTTTTATTTATACTCATTTTTATTTAGTGTGCAATTCAGTGGTTATCTGATGTAAGTACTCAATCTCCACTCTCTTCTTTAACCATTTTTTTTCTATATTGAATATTCAGGGACCAGAAGGAATGATAGGAACTCCAGGACAAAGAGGTCGTCCAGGAAAAAAGGTAATGTTTAAATATTTTTTAATATTTCTTTCTTCTTAGGTGCCCAGCGCTCCACAGCATGCTGTAGTATTTCGATTTACATTAAATGTAAAATTTATAAATTTGGCTTTTAAAAGCGCTTTTGTATAAACTAATACTTAATTCCACTTAGAAGTATATGTCACTTTGATTATTTGAAAGCAGTTTTCCAGTTTGGAATTTGTAAAAAACAAACAAACAAACAAAAATCTTTCTTCTTCCTTGGTCTCTTGTTTCCAAAAAGTCTTTTAATAGATCATAGGTGGGAAAGAAAAAAGATAAAATGAAAATACTATGTGCTATTTGATAACAACTTTAGTAAAATATTTGAGGGAAAAGATTATAATTGTTTCTTGATTTTCGTTAATGTGCTTTTTTCTAAATTGAAAAGGTTAATGATTGATTTTATGCAATATGAACCACAAACTCAGAATATTTTTAGTTGCTTACTTCATATTTTACTTTTTTAAAAGTTGATATATTTGTAAAATTCTAGTACATTATAATGAAAAATTCATCTTTGTACGGGACCAATAATTTGTTCAAATGTTGATGAAGCATGGCAATAGTTTTTGCATTGGACTTTGGCAACTCAGAATAGATTTCTCAGAATTAACCAAATCACACCATATTCTAGTTCCCAAATTCTAGCTCTTGCTTTTTTACAGAGATGTATACCTACTGCATTATTCACAGAATTTTAGAAGAGTATACAAAGGGAAAATTGAAAATAAATAAGTTAGTTTTAGTTGCCATTCGTGCCCATGAAAATAATAACAATATTGAAGTCTCTCTCATCAGATATATTATATCAAAATCAGCATTGGGGCTAGCAGTGTAGTTGAGTGGTAGGGCATTTGCCTAGCATGCACAAAGCCCCGTGTTTGAGTCCTAGCACACCACACATACACACACACACACACACACACACACACACACACACACACATATACACACACATACCCCTTTACCTTTTCTTTTGTGTCTTCTTGAATATCAATAACAGGACAGATTGATTCCCATGTTCAGAAAATGAATAAATACATTTAATGTTGTTTAAAAGCTGTTGTATCTTTGTGCTAAAAAAGGGCCAGTCAGCATAAATGGAAACAGAAGGAAACCAGTTTTCAGGATATAAAATTACATAAAAAAGATGCAGATTTTTGAAGGCATATGCTAAACCAGTGAATGATGATCCTACATATACAGAACTGCACACTGAAGCCTTTTTTTGCATCAAATAGATCTTTGCAATACTGAAATTCACTGTGGAAACAGACTTCTCATCATCTGTGTTTCCTCATGATAACAGTATATACATGCATACAGACAGACATATGTGACAAAATTTAAAATTATAAAGTTGGTTGTTTGGAATTCAACATGAGCACCAGATTTCACCTGATTGGTTGTTCAAATTCATCCTTTTAATATTCTTTTTCCAAAATTACTTTTATTTTGCAAATAACTTTTGTGGTGATAATATGTTATTATTGTTATTGGTGGTCTGTATACTGTTAGGTTAAAACAAAGTTGCTATCTACAGAATTTTGTTGAGTATCCTCTGGAGATTCAAGTATATGATATAGTTAACTAATCTAAGTATAAATTTGTTTTTTCTTACATTCTCTCATACTAATGTCATCCACAGGGTGATAAAGGACAAATAGGACCCACAGGAGAAGCTGGAAACAGAGGTGCTCCTGGACAAATTGGGGAAAGTGGTCCTAAGGGTGCCAGAGGAACTAGAGGTGCTGTGGTCAGTATTTGATTTGTTTCCATAACTGAGTCACTGTGGGTGGAAAAGAAATGTATCTATGCTCTTAAAGCTTCATCCCTTGATTAACTTTACAGAGAAGGCAATAGTTCCATTGAAAATAATCTATCTCCATGGGATGTGGAGAATTGTAAGCATTCCACAGTACTTAAATGGCTTAGTGGTTTCTGGACATGAAAAAGGAAAGGGGAAAAAACTGAAAATGGCAATAAAATAAGAAATGAGATTTTTTAAAAATTAGATTATAACTCCAAACCCAAGTAGGAAAGTTTATATAACTAGCTCTTAAAATCAGGATTTAATATCTGTATAAAATTATTCTGTCATGGTTGACAAATTGCTTTGAAAATTAGGTTTACTTAAAATGGGTGGTTTTTTTTTTTTTTCTGTACTTGGATTTCTCATGCTTTATCTGGAGATTATTTTTTTAACCAGCTATGATAAATCTCCATAACATCTCTATCTTCGTCTTTTGCATGAATTTTGCATGGTGTTGGGAACAAGTGTAACACAATACTTCTGAACCTATAGTAGCAAAATTATATTGCTGATGTATTTTGGACCTATTCAGAAAGTCACAGCATAAGAGAGATGCAAAATATATTTTTAAATTATCAAATTCAGTCTTCTGATGTTTCATAAAATTAAAAAACTAAGGTATATTCCCTTGTCTCCATTTAAATGTAATCAATGCTAGACTCTGCACAGGCTTTTCAGAGACCATTATGTAATCCATTTGTTGTTGAGGAAGCCTCAGGCTGATCTTAAGAATTCCGTTACTTACTGACATCCTACAACTCCAGTCCTTTCTTCCTTCCTTTTATTTCACTTGCTAATATTTCTCTGTCTTTGACTTATATGTTAAAAGCATTATATAATGTGATTAATATTTAACAAACATAAAAACTGATACATCCAAAGAATATTGCCTTCAAAATAGGCTTCTACTTTGGATATTTTGTGGTAAAAGTATTCACTTTCCCAGTTTTGTCAAGCATTCTCTAACTACTTTCCAAAGAGATTTTACAAAATTTACATTCCCACCACCCATGTTTCACATTAATCCATTTGGTGTTTGCCAATCGGATGAGAAAATTATATCTCATTTTTCTTTCTATTTACATTTCCCTGATTACAACTAAGTAACTTGTACTTTTTCCCCCTAGAAGTTGTGTGTTTGTATATACTCTACATGTTTTTCATTACATTGTCTTTTACTTACTGATTTGATTTTACATGTTATGTATCTTAAATAGTAACATAGTTTTGTTAAATATGTTGCAAAATGTATTGTAGTGTTTCCATTTCTGCCATTTATCTTTTAATTTTGCTTATGATATCTTTAATTGTATAAAATATTCTGATGTTCACATTGTCAAACTCATTAATTTCTTCCTCTACAGTTTTTGGGTTCTATTTCTTCGTTAGAAATGCCTTCCCTACCTAAAGTATATAGAAATACTCTTCCATATTCTTATCCTAATCCTTTTATAGCTTTTTTTTTTAACTCTTTGAGGCATAGAGTTTATTTTTGGTATGTGAGTTGTAGATAATGGATTTTCTTCTTTTCAAATTGATACATAGTTGTCACAGTTTATCTATTAAACGGTTGACTTATTTCTCACTTTTCTGAAATACTACCTTTATCATAAACCAAACTCTCAAATAGTCACTGGTTTGTTTTCATCTCTCCAACTGATAGTCTGTTTCTGAATCTATACTACACTGTTTTATTTACTATATTGTTACAATATCTTTTGAGATCTATTAGAGCAAATCCTCCATAACTGATTTCTTCTTTCATGTGAACTTAAGAACCAGCACATCAGTTTCCTCCAATAGTGAATTTTTGTGCAAAGAAACTATGTCTTTCCCTTTACTCATAACTTCTTATACATCCTTTGAGAATGTCATATTTTTTACTCTGTTCCTACAACTCTCTTTTATATTTTTTCTTAGTTTTATAATGAATTTTATTCTCATTGTTAATATAATCTTTTTCCTTCATATCATTTGATTGGTAAAAATTTATTTTCATATTTTGATCTCATACCCACTTTAATGGATTTAGGGTATTCTTATGGATTCTTTAGGATAATATCACCTTCCTTTATTTTCTTGATTTATTACCTTATAAAAAACTCCTGAAATAGTAGTAAATAGAAGTCATGATAAGGAAAACCTTCTCCTGTGCCTATTAGTGAAATCAAGTGTTCCTTGCAATTTTTTTAGAACATACTCTTATTAAAGAAATTTCTTTCTATTCTTTTTTTAAATTTATTTATTCTACTTAGCTATACATGACAGCAGAATGCATTTTGATCCATTGTACACAAATGGAGCATAACTTTTCATTTCTCTGGTTGTGCATGATGTAGAATCACACCATATATGCAGTCATACATGGAGATAGGGCTATGATGTCTATCTCATTCCACCATCTTTCCTGCCCTCTTGCCCCCTCCCCCCTCACACCCATTTGACCAAAGTTCCTCCATTCTTTTCATGTCCCCTTCCCATTATGGATCAGCATCCACTTATCAGCGAGAACATTTGGCCTTTGGTTTGGGGGGATTTGTTTACTTCACTTAGCATGATGTTCTCCAACTCCATCCATTTACCTGTAAATGCCATAATTTTATTCTCTTTTATTGCTGAGTAATATTCCATTGTGCATATATGCCACAGTTTCTTTATCGATTTATCTATTGAAAGGCATCTAGGTTGGTTCCTCAGTGTAGTTATTGTGAATTATGCTGCTATAAACATTGAATTGGCTGCATCACTCTAGTACGCTGTTTTAAGTCCTTAGGGTATAGACTGAGGAGTGGGATGGATGGGTCAAATGGTGGTTCCATTTCAGGTTTTCTAAGGAATCTTCATACTGCTTTCCAGTTTGGTTGCACCAATTTGCAGTCCCACCAGCAATGTATGAGCATGCCTTTTCCCCCACATTCTCACCAAAACTTATTGTTGTTTGCATTCTTGATAACTGCCATTCTGACTGGCATGAGATGAAATCTTAGTTTTGATTTGTATTTCTCTAATTGCTAGAGATGTTGAACATTTTTTCATATGTCTGTTGATAGGTTGTGTATCTTCTTCTGAGAAGTATTTGTTCAGCTTCTTAGCCCATTTATTGAGTTGTTTGTTTTTTTGGTGTTAAGTTTTTGAGTTCTTTATATATCCTGGAGATGAGTGCTCTATCTGATGTGCGTGTGGCAAAAATTTGCTCCAAGAATCCTTTCTATTCTTAATCAGAGTTTTGACCACAAGGAAATGTTAAATTTTCTGAATGCTTTTATAACATTTGTTTAGATAATCCCAGGCTTTTTTTCCCTTGTTAATATAAGGAAATTCATTAATGGATTTCCAAAAGTTGAATCAGCCATGGATTCCTAGGATAAATCTTACTTAGGTATGTTTCTATTATTATTTTACTGCTACTGGATTCAATTTTCTACTATTTTACTTAAGAGTTTTAGTTTCATTTATTGTATTTAGTTATCTTAAGAATTTTGCAGGAGCCAGGCAAAAATGGCATGTGCCTGCAGTCCCAGTTAATAGTGATTGAGAGGTAGGAGGATCACTTGAGCCCAGAGTTTCAGACCAGCTTGGACAACATAGCAAAACACTGTATTTAAAAAAAAAGGAAAAAAATATTTTGCATCTGTATTTGTAAGCAATTTAGGCATTTAGGTTTTTTCTTTTTTTAATATAGTATCTGTAATGGGTCTTGGAAGAATTGAATATGTCTTATAAAATGGTTTTCTATAATTTTCTATGTTCTTTTTATTATTATTAACTATTCTAATTAGGTATACATGACAGCAGATGCATTTGATTCATTGGACACAAATGGATCACGTTTCATTTCTCTGATTGTACATGATGTAAAATCACACCATATGTGCAATCATACATGAACCTAGGGCAGTGATGTCCATCTCATTCTACCATCTTTCCTTGCCCCATGTCCCATCTCCTCTCCACTTTCCCCTTTGCCCAATCAAAGTTCCTCCATCTTTCCCATGCCTCTCCCCATTATGGATCAGCATCCACTTATCAGAGAGAACATTTGGCCTTTGGTTTTTTGGAATTAGCTTACTTCACTTAGCATGATATTCTCCAACTCCATCCATTTACCTGCAAATGCCATGATTTTATTGTCTTTTAATGCTGAGTAATATTCCATTGTGTATATATACCACAGTTTCTTTATCCATTCATCTATTGAAGGGCATCTAGGTTGGTTCCACAGTTTAGCTATTGTGAATAATGTTGCTATAAACATTGAAGTGGCTGCATTACTGTAGTATGCTGTTTTTAAGTCATTTTGGTAGAGATTGAGGAGTGGGATGGCTGGGTCAAGTGGTGGTTCCATTCCAGATTTTCTAAGGAATCTCCATAGTGCTTTCCAGATTGGTTGCACCAACTTGCAGTCCCACCAGCAATGTATGAGTGTGCCTCTTCCTCCACATCCTCGCCAACACTTGTTTGTATTCGTGATAACTGCCATTCTGACTGGCGTGAAATGAAATCTTAGAGTAGTTTTGATTTGCATTTCTATAACTGCTAGAGATGTTGAACCATTTTTATGTATTTGTTGACTGATTGTGTATCTTCTTCTGAGAAGTTTCTGTTCAGCTCCTTTGCCCATGTACAGATTGGGTCCTTTGCTTTTCTGGTGTTAAGTTTTTGAGTTCTTTATGTCCTGGAGATTAGTGCTCTATCTGATGCGTGTATGGCAAAAATTTGTTCCCAGAATGTAGGCTCTGTGTTTACCTCTTTGATTGTTTCTTTTGCTGAGAAGCAGCTTTTTAGTTTGAGTCCATCTCATTTATTGATTTTTGATTTTGTTTCTTGCACTTTAGGAGTCTTGTCTATGTTCTGTAATGGTTTAGAATCATCTAGTCTTCCAACTTCCATCTTCCCATCTTTCTATTAAAACAACCCGGGCTGGATGTTATTTTATTAGTAGTAGATCTTTGACTGTCTTTTCAAATTTTCTTCTTGAGTAAATTTTTTTAAGTTCTTTCTAAAAATATCATCTAGATTTTCAAATTTAGGTGAAACTTATATTTACTGTTTTCTTATATATAAAATTTTAGAGCTGGGAGTATAGCTTAGTGATAGAGCATTTGCCCAGCACATGCAGAGCCCTGGGATTGATTCTCGACACTGCAAAAATTTTAGTACAAAAATTTTTTTTCCTGAGATTATTTCCCTATTCTATTTTCTGATGTTATTTTATTGTGACTACTCTTATTTCTTGATCATACTTGCAAAAATTTAGCTATTTCATTAGTCAGTTCAAAGAGTCTACTTTGTTTTTTACTCTACTTTTATTCTGTTTTTGTTTTTGTTATTTGCAGTATTAGGAATTGACCCTGGGGGCGGGGGGCATTCTACCACGGAGCTCTCTCTCAGCCTAAAATTTTTATCTTTAGACAGGGTCTTTCTAAGTTGCTGAAGCTGGCCTCAGACTTATGATCTTCCTACCTCAGCTTCCCCAGTTGTAGGATTTGGTTTTCTATTTTAATAATAATTTGTGCTTTAATTTTATTTTCTTTCTCCTCTTTTTTGAGCTTATAGTTCTTTTATGTATCTTGTGAAATTAGTTTAGTTCATCTGATTTCTTTGAGATCTGTTATATACTATAACTTTTATATATGAAAATTTTGTAAAGGCTGCACGATTTTTTTTTGGAAGTACAAGGTTCTATGTATTTGTTGGATTAAGCTTGTTAACTGAGTTACTCAAATCCTTATAGCTCTTTTATATTTTTTCTATTTGATAAATTGATTTCTGAAAGAGGCTACTGAGGTCTCCATACCCACTTACTTTTTTAGGAGTTGCATATTTTGAAGATATGTTCTTTGATACCCTAAGAATTCATGGCTCATATTTCTTTATGAGTCACATATTTTATTTTTCATTGTACTGGCTCCTATTTGCCCATACATAGAGTCAACAGCAACCTTTAGTACTACTTGCCTTTTTGGCTACAGTTCCCACACTTACACATTTATTCTCTAGGAAAATTTGGCTGCTGTCAGATACCCAATACAAACAAGGAAGTAGGAAGACCTTCTGACTTCTTTCCCCAATTAGTAAAACTGACCCTATCATGTTCCTTTAATGTCTTGATTTCAGAGTTTAAAACTTTCTTGAGACCATTTGCACATCTGCAACAGTTTTTTTCTTTGCATATTTTTAGCCCTGTTTTCCCCTCTTAAATTACAAAAGTTTGATCCATTGATGATGTTTAGTTGTCTTCCAGTATTGTTATTATAAATAAAATAAATAAATAGCTTGCTTTCTCTCTCTCATTTTTAGAATCATTATTTTTGCTTTTTTCAATTATCTATCTTTTCACTAGATTGGGGGAATTTACTGATTAGTCTTTAATTTATATGGTTTCCTCACCTGCAAAATATGATAATAAGTAATTATAGGATTACTATCACACCTGTGCCATCACTATCTCTGCTTTAATAATTTTGACCAAAACTAAAACCATATTCATCAAAGTATATGAAAACATCTATGAGTATGTAGAGTTCTCCTGTACCTCACAGAAACATAATATAAAATTCTCAAACTTCACTTTCTAATATTTAGTGATGCATAACCACCACAAACTTTGAGAGATACAAACATTTCTAAGAATTTTCTGCAGACCATAAGTATTCTGACAACTGGAAATATTTCTTTTAATATGCTTAAGTACATTTATACCAGAAGTAAACAATTTTTTATAGAACTTCTGTGGTTCAAATGAAAATAAAAGACAAAACTTGAGGTAGGAGAATCATTAGTTCAAAGTCAGCCTCTGCAAAAGCAAGTTGCTAAGCAACTCAGTAACTAAATGAAATATAAAATAGAGCTGGAGATGTGGCTTAGTGGTTGAGTGACCCTGAGTTCAATCCCCAGTACCCTCTCAAAAAAAGACAGGGGTGTGTGTGTGTGTGTGTGTGTGTGTTCCCATTTCATACTAGGTAGAATTTCAGACCATGAAAATCCAAAGGTAAAAATCAAAATAATAGGATTATAAGTTTAATGATTTAAACAAACATCTATTTCCTCTCTCACTAATATTTACTTTGATTTTTAGGGGCCTTTAGGGCTGATGGGACCTGATGGAGAACCAGGAATTCCAGGATATAGGGTAAGCATTTCTCTTTAAAAAGATACACACATACACATTTGTTTTAAAGATGACATTCCAAATATGGAAAGTAAGATTAAATATTCCTGATAAACTTTTCTAACATCTAGTTCTAATCCTCCTATAGAGTGAATCCTATTTTTCATTTTAGAATAGCACAATATCTAACAGCATGGGCTTGGTGGCATTAGATGGAGCATATACAAATGACATAGAGAATATCTGCTTACTTGTCTTTTTATAGGGCCAGCAAGGTCCACCAGGACTCTCTGGGCTGCCAGGACCTAAAGGAGAAAAGGTGTGTGTACATACTGATATTTTAACTCCTAAGATGTTGAATTTATTAAATTTTCTGAAAGAATGCATGGAAATATTTTCAAGGGATAAGAGAACCACTTTTCAAATTAGAAATTCTGCAAATTCCAGAAGATCATAAATATCAAGGAGCTAAAATTTAAATAAGTTATTAAAATATCTTCTGTGTATTATTTCAAGACGGGAGAAGTAATATATGTGAAATGCTTTGTGAACTGTAGTTTTATAAAAATAAAATTACTTACTTATTGAAAGAGATTGTGAGACTCTAGATTACATGAGTTATAATACATTTATATTAAAAATTTTAATGAGTTGGGAATAATTATAACAGTACTCTTGATTTATTATATTATTAAAACTTGACACATTGAGAAAATTCCCATCATGCTTTTTATGTAATTAAAGCAGATTAATATTTTCAAGAAGAACCATGTACAAGTTAAAACTGTCTAAAACATTGTATGCTTCATTTCTTAGGCACATTTTCCACTCAAAAAAGATAAAACCAAATTGCATATTTTTAACTTATTAAAAAAATAATAGACTATATATATGTTTATGAAGGTTATTTTATTAATTTCGTTTGGTTAATAAATCATTATTTTTATTTTAGGGTTACCCGGGAGAAGATAGCACAATCCAAGGACCACCTGGGCCTCGAGGTGAACCAGTAGGTCTTTTTCTAAAATTATCTTGACACCTCAAGATTAAAAAGTAGTAGATTCACAACATCAATTCATCTTTTTAAAGGGATTATTTTGTTAACTTTTCAAGGTGGTTTCGATAGAAGAACAGTATTTGCCATCATGAAATCTAAATAATGTGAAAGCCTTAGATATGAAAAAGATACAGGTCAAGAACCTTTTCCTAAAATGTAGGTTTAAGACAGTAACTTCCAAAATCTAGCTTTTAGCATTGAATGCATGGTAACTTTATACAAAAATTGTCCAAAACTTATATACTCTGTACTTCATAGCAAATATTTTTTAATTATCAAATTTATATTGATTTCTAAAGTATTAAAAACAATCTAATCTGCATACATTTGCTACTAGTTAAGTGAGTTCCAAATTCTTATAACAGGTTATTAGAACCAATAATCTTTAAAGATCATATCTGTAGTCTCCTAATTAAGCGTTGTAAGGACTAACTGTAACCACAGTTTTTGAAAAGTAGCTATTATAGCTTTGATTACCTGATAAATATCTCTGTATTCATATTTGGCTAAAACAATTCTAATAGACATATGAAAATTAAATGGGTACAATAAAAATGTGTAGTACCTAGAAATAAATATAATTGGTTTTATTTTCCATTTTCCACACTTAAAATAAAAGAATCCCAAGGCATAACATCAGAATATGTAGTTACTCCTGGCAGTTCAACTTGGCTCTTTGACCATGAAAGTTACACTTTGTTTTAGAAAAAGGAAGTGTTCTAGAATTTTTCTAATTAAATCAAGCCATCTCATATTAGAGATAAACTTCTCTATATAAATATGTGACAACTTTATCAAAGATATTTTAGTCTGTCTAAACCACGAAGAGATAAATAAAGCAAAAATTTTAAAACTAAAACAAAAGGCAAATGGAGTGTTATAGTACTTCCTTTTTCACAGATTTAGATATGCCAGGATCAAAGAATGTCAGCTACCGTATAATAAATACTTAATGTATTAAAGGACTAACACAACTATGCTGGTTTTATCTAATAGAAATGAGACAGACATAAACTAAGAATATACTAAATAATTAAAGCATAATCAGAGATTATTGTCTTTATGCCTATCAACTTTATCTACACAGGAATAAAAGTTCTTAATGTTCCATAATACATTAGATGGCTTTGTCAATTAATTTCAATTTAAGTTTCTGTTCAGATGATAAGTTCTAATGTGTAATAACTAATGTTTTTGAGAGTACACAATTTAATAGTTTATTACATAAAATTTTTACATTAAAAATATTTTTAAAAAGTCAAGAAGTCGGGCTTGGGATTGTGGCTCAGCGGTAGAGCGCTTGCCTCTCATGCGTGAGGCCCTGGGTTCGATCCTCAGCACCACATACAAAGCAATAAAATAGAGACATTGTGTCCATCTACAACTAAAAAATATTTTCAAAAAAAAAAAAAAAGTCAAGAAGTCCAATTTATTACATTAGTTTCTGCCTTAAGGATTAAAGCTTATGAGTATAATTTTTCTTAGGTTAAATGCCTGTAAATTAAAAATTTCACAGATTAAAGAATAAACCCTAGAATTTCTGATGAAGAAGGTAAAGTGGGATTATTAAATATTTTTAAAAGATCACTTATGTATAATGTTATGTAATCACTGGAATTAACTAAGTAGCTGAGCAGTTCTATTAAATCTTTTTCAATCAGTTTAACCTTAAGCAAAAATGCAAATTATTTTGGCATCATTTATGGAATGCTATACTCATCTAAAAATTCATAATTTTAATTGGAATTGTTTTCTCAATATTTTTCCTTACAGAATCATTGTGAGATTCTTTTTATCTAATTCAGTGCTTAGCACATTTTAATGTTATTGGTGTCATTGAAATTCAATCTTTTGAGTATTTAGTGGAACAAATTATTATACATTAGAGTTTATATTTTTGTCAAAAGAATTAACTACACAATTGTATTGTCTGCATAAGTGAATGCAGCTATGAAATTAATCATTTCTGTGTGGGGTCACTGTAGGGTCCAATGGGGGAACAAGGAGAAAGAGGAGAGCCTGGAGCAGAGGGATATAAGGTAATTACTGTCAGTTATACACTGTGTTTCTAAATTTAAATATGCTTCTCTGTAGTTCTACTTAGTTTCATAAAAATACTCACCATTGAGACAATTATTAATGTCTTAAATTTGTAATCCTAGAAATCCAGTTCTTTCTACTTTGTTACTTTTTCTTAGAATCATCCTGTTTCTCCCTACTGCTTCTTTTTTCTCATCATTCAGATCTCCCCTGAAATATTCCTGCCTAAGAGGGTTTGTCTACCTGCCCTATTTTAAATAGATATATAATGATCATTTTGTATGCCCTATATAAAACAGATTTATAACTTACTTTTGGTCATATTATGTGATAACCTTCATGACATGTAGTACTATTATTTTATCACTTTCTATACATTTGTTTCTCTGTTTATTATCTATTTTCTTCCACCAAAATACAAGATTTATGACAGTAAAAATCTTGTCTCTTTCTCATTATTATAATCCCAATTTCTAGAACACAAAGTTCCTGGCATATATTAGGAATTCAGTTAAGAGTTATCAAAAGGGTGGATAAATACCTTTTTACTCTCAAGATTTAAATCAGTTCTTAACCTCTTCTACTTAGAAGGATTTTGTAAAACCAATTCATCAACTAAAATCAGCTGTGTATAGAACTTGCTCAGTATCTTTTTTTAGAATCACATTGGTATTGAGGATGTTTACTTCCATAGATCTTATCTGCCTTTTACCGTTTAGCTCAAACTCCCCTTTCCCCTGACACACTCCTTTGCCCTGACCCACTCTAACTGTACTCTTGCCCTCTTGTGTAGTTCTCTAATATTTTTCATATGTCACTCAACACAAAAGCATCTACTGTTGCTTTTGTTGTTATTATTGTTGTTGCTAATTGCTTTTTAATGTGCTCCCTAGTTTGGATATGACTCCTTTCCTGTACAATATCTAGTTATAAACCCTGTATATAGTAGTCTTAATAATAAATTAATAGGTTAATTGACCCAGCACATCCTTCTCTCAAGATAAAATTTCTGTGGTCATTTCTACAATGCAGAATTAGATTAGTCAGACTGAATGGACAAACGGTAACTGTCATTATTAAACTCATTTTCTCAATCCATTTTTTGACTGAATTATTTCAGTAGCTTTCTAAATATATTCTTTATCCCTAGTCTTAGTCTTCTCAAATTCATTCTGCACTTAATTTGTTCAGTCACACGAATCTCTACTTATTTTCCATTCTTTCTGTCTGTCCAAATGCCCTTACTTTACTGCCCAAAACACTCATCCTTCAAGATTGAGCTTATCATCATTTCCATTATAAAATCTCTCCAAGTTTCCCTTGACAATTAACTCATCCTACCACTAACATGATCAGACAAAGTCACCATTTCCCATAAGCTCTTTTGCATGATTTTATAACATTTACTATAGCACAGTTAATTTTGACCATAACATAAAAATGGTTGTGGTCAATTTTTACTGGGATGATTGAGAATAATTACCATGAAGCTTTTAGATAACCAGATTATTTTGGTGAGATTTGTTTAGACTTCACAAAGCCAAGAGAGCCAACTGGCTATTCTGGGATCATTCTGAAAAGGTCTCTGTTCTACTACAGACAAGGGTGGTAGGAAAGTCATAAGTAGCTATGATAGTTCTGATTTTTGTGGTTTACTCATATGTACATTCTCACTTCATGCTGAAACTCCAGCGTTTCACACTTCTCACCCAAATCCTGTTTGATAAGTCACCCACAAGGAGTCATATTCATTTGTACCATGTCCCCTCTTGATTGTCCTGATGCTGTTACTTACTGACTCGTGATTTACTGCTAAGGGTCATATGCTGCACTGGTTTTCTCTTTAGCATGGCCGTATTATAGAAAACTTTCCAAACTAGCATTTATCTCTTGTCACTGTTCACTTTCTTAAACAGTATTCATTTTCTTTATCAAGAAGTTGAAACTTGAAATTTAATTACCTTACTTAATGCAAACAGAAAAGGCGTCCATTGATCTTTGTGTGAGAATATTGTTATTCTGTGTATGCAACCTCTTCTTAACCTCCTTGTACTTAACATCACCAAGAGATATGCCTCATCTTTTATTTGATTCCTTTTATTGAAGGTAAAATTCCATTTTTCTGCAAAGCTTGTAGTAGCCCACATAGAGGAGATGAGCCTCATAACCGTCTAAGGCATTCTTTCTGTAACATACAGGGAGTAGTAAGAAAGGAATCTTAGTGAAGACGACAGTAGAGAAGGGGATAAGAGATTTCCTGCAAATTCTTCATTCGTAATTTTAATTTGACGTGTCCCTTAGTTGCTGCTAGTTTATGTTTACACAGTTGAAAAGAGAAATGTGGTAGGTCAGCATTCCTTGTTAGGAAACCTAGAGTGATAACAGATTGCTGAATGTCAGAGTCATTTGATACATCATGGTTTTGCACACAGTAACTGCTTCCAGTCTTCAGCCCAGTAACTGTACTGTGCAAATGGCTATGAACCTAGTGTATAAAAATGGATACCAATATGATCTTTCACAAGGAGAACAGGTTGAGAAAAGAAACCTGTTCTTACACTTTTTATTCCTTTAGGTATTAGCTGCACAGTTGGTCCTCTACTTACACAGTTTCAACCAACCACAGATTGAAAATATTCTTTTTAAAAAATTTGCATCTCTACTGAACATGTACAGACTTTTTGCCTTGTGATTATTCCCTTAAAAATATAGTATGACAACTATATCATAGCATTTACATTGTATTATGAGTTACAAATAATCTAGATGTGATTTAAAGTAGGTGGGAGGATGTTCACAAGTTACATGCAAAAACTACACCTTATATATAAGGAAATTGAGCATTCTCAGATTTTGGATCCTGGAACCAGTCTCTAGAATATCCAGGAATGGTCATATTACTTTCCTGGGGCTGCTGTAACAAACTATCACAAAATGATGATTTCAAACAACAGAAATCTTTTTTCTCAATTCTAGAGAGCAGGAATCCAAAATTGAAGTATGGGTAAGGCACACTCCCTCCAGAGGCTCTAGGAAATAATCCTCCCTGCCTATTCCCGCTGCTGGTAGCTGTCAGCACTCGCATGGCTGCATCATTTCAGTGTTTGTCTTTTTCTGCTCTGTGCCTTTCCCCCTGTCATTTGCCTTCTTCTCTATCACAAGGCTACTCATTAGTGGATGTAGAGCCCACATGTGTAATTCCATAAATGGGACATAGACATAGTTTGGGGGGACATAGACATCTTTTGGGAGGCCATTATTCAACCTATAACATTAACTCAAATAAAAAAACAGGACTCTATACTTGCTCATTATAATATATTCATCATAAAATCTAGCAGCTATTATGTTCTACCCATTTTCAAGAATTATAATCTCTATTATATTTAAATTGAGTTTGCAACATTTCACTGCCATTTTAAATTAATAGTACCCTCTTCTCTAAGTTACATGTCTCAACTTACTCTAATAATGTATTCTTCTCTATTCCCAGGGTCATGTGGGTTTACCAGGACTAAGAGGTGCCACCGGACAACAAGGGTCCCCAGTATGTTTTGAAGGCATTCTTTGTAATTCTGGCATTTAAAAAATTAACATCAAAATAACTTATTAGCTCTCTGCTTCCTATGTAATTTCTGTTTTGGTTCCCATTAAAGGGTGAGCCAGGTGACCAAGGTGAACAAGGACCAAAAGGAGAGAGAGGATCTGAAGTAAGTTGAAATTGCTTAAGACAGTTTGCAACACTTTACTTATTATTTTTAGCATGAGAAAACAGAGGCACAAGGACTTCCTATTAATTATAATTCAAGCAATCATTTATCTCTCCATATCTGAGATTACTATATGCCTTTAATAGGGTGTTTGTTAATAATTGTAGTCAACATGATTATTGATTGATTGATATATTTTAACTGTTGTCCACATTTTGTTTTACTAGCAGCCTACTCTGGCTCTGTGAAAATTGCCTAAGGTTGTCCCAAATTGGTAGTCTTTTTGAGGTTTCAAACAGAAATACCTGCATTGTAGAGTAAAAAACTATCAGCCAAAACTATTTTGTTGTTCTAGAGGTTTTAAAACAAAATTATTCAGTAATACTTGTGAAAGCATTGTAATGAAGACTTCATTCAGAACTGTCACTTTTGGTATTGGGGCTACTGCAATGGGATCTTGCAGTGGGATAGACAGACTGGGACTCTTACATTCAGAACTCTGAATACAACACGGACAAGTATGAATTTGTAGCCAAGGAACAAGGTGAGAGGTCAGTGAATAGAAAATTACTAAGAGGAAACATCATGAGATGGGGGATTTGGGCTAAACTGACCTAATAGCAATCTTGCTGAAGACAGGCTAGGGTGATCAGACAACATCTGCAGGATGGTGGAGAATGAAGAACCTGATTATGTATCCAGGGTGATCAAATATTGAAGGTGGGAGGGGAAACTTGCTAAACTGACCAGCAGGTTTCTTTGCTAAAACTGAATGTTATAAGAAAGTGAATAGATGGGCCTAGGAGAAGGTTCAGGAGGCTGACTAAAGTCTGGCCAAACAATCTTTATCATAGGACAAGGGTGAAATAGTAGTTTGATTGTATAACACAAACACAAAATTGATTCAAAGATTTTTTCCCATAAGACAAATCAATTATTTGTAATAAAGCAAACTAAAAATCTGTTGGTTTAACTAAATTTAACCTTCTCTTTCCCTGTGCCCTGACAAGCATTGCCTAAACATTATAGCAAGTAGCTCTTTCATTGGCACCATCAATTCATTGCTCCTTGATTTTCTTGGCATTCTGATTTCACATGCAATTGCTTTAAAATTAAATTTTTTAAGAATATGTACTGTAATTTAAGAAAATAATTGGTAAGAATAGATTTAAAATGATGAATTTATTTTCTTTACCATGTTTCTTCAAATTTGTTTGAAGCAGTCTTCACCTAGATTTGTATTTCCCATGTGTAGGGGAAAGTAATAAAATGGGATTGAACCAGATGTATGGAATAGGTGTTCACTGACCTAGAAGCCTTTTGGAATAATCTTGACATCTAACCAGTTATTTCCTGTCCAGTTCTTTAATAAATGAGAATTAATAAATAATTAATAAAATCGTTCCATTGAAGGCAAGCCTGAACAAAAAAAAATTCAGAAAAAGAAGACTGTTGCCATATTTATTTACAGTTTTCAATACCAAAATGGAAAAAGCCATGAAAAAACCTAAACCTAAAATACTGCTACTTCTGTCATGCCACTTCTTATATTTGTAATAGGTATTTAAGGATGCAGTTCCTCTCTGTAGTTTGATCCTAAAATGTCTAATCTTTTATAATTAATACTTTCATCTATGTAATGTTTTCCTTTTCCTGTTTGACATGTCATAAAGAAGAAATTCTCTGATTCTTATTATTATCTGTTAAAACTGAGCCAATGGAAATCAAATTCTCTTCCTAAACAATTGCTTCTCTAGTCTGCATGATCAACTCTTCCTGGGTGCTGGAGATAAAGGTGCTGAGGCACCATACTTTAAGTTCTGTGTAACTCAGGGAAATTAATTCTTTTCTATTTTGGGCAATGCTGCCATACAGCACAAGGGCACATTAAAAATGCTCTTAGATTTTAAAATAGTATTAATTGGTATAAGAATAACCATTGACTATGTATTATTCATTAAGGACACCCGCAATGGCCAGATGTTCCTGTTCAATAGCTATCACCTTGTTTTCTTGTTTTTGTGAAGCTTTAAATTTATATTTTAGATTTGGAAATGACCCCTTAAGATCATCTGGAAAACTCTCCTATTTCTCAGATGAAGAAATTCATCTGTAAGAGATCTTGAATTACCTAAGATCACAGAACTAATTATCAACAGAATCAACACTGGAGATTTTTTCTTTCCTGATTCCTTTTATTATAAAGAAGCTATTACTTGGAAAACTTGTGTAAATTAAGTAAATATGATTACTTAACTAATTTATTCACTGAGCATGTGAGTATGGACAGCTATAATGAAAAGTGAGAGCCAGTCAAAACTGCTCCGTTTTCTAAAAGACTTCAGTAATGCAAATATAAGTACACTGTCCTATAATGGCTTTCAAAACTAAGACTCAAGTCAAAACCTTAATTTCCTCCCAAAATAAAATTCCATATTTTATTGAATTGTAATTTCTTGGTTAAAAACAGAAAAAGAATAATTCTTGCCTAATTCTCTAAATCTATGTTTGCTTTATAAAGTTTTCCTCTCAAAGGAAAAAGAGAAAGCACAATTTTACAGACACTCTAAGATTACATATAAAGTTCATTTGTCTTTCCTATCATGAGAACAAAAAGTTTGTTCATTTATTTATGAGGTACTTATATGTAAATGAAATAAGTAAGTTCAGCTTGAAGGTAGCATAGAATACTTCTACTTTCATTATATTTGGACCAGGAGGATTGGTTGAAGACTGATTTTTTTCCTTCATATGGCACCAGCTCAATTATCTACTAACACCTTATGTGACAAAACATTTTCTTTACCTTTGGCCCAATCTGAACAGACTATCTCTGTATGAGATCAGTGATTAGTAATGTCTAGTTCTTACTTTAGTTATAAAACTATTCAGTACTTCCAGCTTTGTCATTTTTTAAAATATGTAAATTCAACCATCTTAGTTAGTTCAGGCTGCTAGAACAGAGTAACATAGACTAAGTGGCTCACATACAACAGAAATGTATCCTCAAGTGCTAGAGACTGAAAATCCAAGATCAGGTGCCAGGTTCTAGTGAGAGTACTCCTCCATATTGCAGACTGCCAGCTTTTATCATATCATTACATGGTGGAAAGAAGTCTAAAGAGCTCTATGGGGCCCCTTTTATAAGGATGCAAATTCCATTTATGAGGGTTCCATTCTAAAGACTTCATCACCTCCCAAAGGCCTAACCTTCTAATACCATTAGATTATGCCTTTAGGGTTCGGATTTCAGCATGTGAATTTGCAGGGCACTAGACATAGCCCATCACAGTAACAGTGTTAATTAGTGTTCTATATGTATTTAAACCTCCATTGTAAGGCTGGTTTTTCTGGCCATCCTACATTCTTTTTGTTATGGTGACAATTGTAATAAGGCAGTCTTCCTGAATGGAACAGCTGAGACCACAATCTTGTTATTGGTTAAATATGCCTCGTGTTCATGGATAGATGTTGCCATAATTGTCCTACTATCATTAGCAAAACACTTTTAAAATATTTCTCATAATGATAGTGTTCCTGTAGCATTATTCTATTATGAGCTGCTTCCTAGTGCCTATCCAAGTCTGAATAAAATTCTAGTTTTTATGATGATTGGCCCACAAATGTAGATTTCAGAGCACAGTATTTAACTCTTCTGAAATAATCTCCAACATAAGGATCCCACCAAAATGTAATTGATTTATAATAATATGTGAACTTTTTGTTTTTATTTTATTATTTGTTTATAATAAGATGCATATATCTGTGATATATTAAAAGGATAATTTCCTTTGTATTCTTTATAATGGAACTTAATATCTGTTCTGAGTGTTCCTTCTACCTGATAGTAGAAACTTTACCAGTGGAAATCAAATCAATCAACTGCTATTAACTCCTACTCAAATATGTAGCATTTGATTTACAGTTTCCTGATTTACTTTTTTCTCAAGTTTGTAGTAACATTCAGAGCTGAAATGGTAGGGAAAAGGAGTGATAGGTAACTTTAATCTTCTGTTATCATCCATTCACACTACCATCCACTGATATGTACATCATCCCTTTTGGCCCCAAACTGCTCTCATCCCACTGTGTTGGCAGCTACCTTGACCCTCTTATAGAAGTTCTTTGACCCACGCCTCACCTGCATGTACAGCTATTTTTCATCTTAGTTTAAAGCAAGGCCTCCTCAGACAGGGCTCTCAGGGTCATACCCTTCTATTCTTGGCCACATGGAAATAACATTCTGTTTCTCCCTACATAATGTTAGGTGCTTGGGGGTCTCAGAGAGAGATTCCTCTGTTTTACTCATCTCATGCAGAAATGTGGTCTGTGTTGCTGACACTTAGTACACTATATGTGGAATTCTCAATAAGGACTTTAGTAACCCTGAGTATCATCTTTGTGCCTAGACCTGCAAACTAATCTGGAAGTATTATTGTTTCTACCTACCCTAAGGCTTGAGGGCAGGATGGAGCTCTGCTCAGGTTCCCTATAAGTATATAACAGTCTTGGTTCTCTTCTGCTTCTCCTCTACCTTTTTTCAAACTTGAACATTTTTATATTCTCTTACAGAGGAAAAATTCTTTCTTATATATTTTATAATTATTCTTAGTCTGTTGCTTGTGGCATGAATTTTATGACTTCAGTCCTTTATAACCCTTTTTGACACTAAAAGGTAGACTTTTAATATTTAAGAATTAGGCTTTTGTATTTTAAAAGCACAGTTTGAAACAAATTATATTTTTATCAAACTATAACCCAAATAGTGGATTTCACTGGACCATTTTGAAAATTTATCAGCCAAGCACAATTCTATTTTGAAAATCAAAAATGTAGAACACATTTACCTGTTTGTATAAAAATAAATACTGTGAAAGCTCAAAAGTGCATCAAGGACCTAGGAATTAGTCCAGAGACTCTGCACCTAATAGAATAAAAAGCAGGCCTAAATCTTCATGTTGGCTTAGGACCTGACTTCCTTAACAAGACTCCTAAAGCTGAAGAAATGAAATCAAGAATAAATAAATGGTATGGATTCAAACTAAAAAGCTTCTTCTTAGCAAAAGAAACAATGAGATGAAGAGAGAGCCTACATTCTGGGAGCAAATTTTTACCACATGCACATCAGATAGAGCACTAATCTCCAGGATATATAAAGAGCTCAAAAACTTAACACCAAAAAAACATATAACCCAATCAATAAATGGGATAAGGAAATGAGCAGACACTTCTCAGAAGAAGATATACAATTGATCAACAAATGTATGAAAAAATGTTCAACATCTCTAGCAACTAGAGAAATGCAAATCAAAACCACTCTAAAATTTCATCTCACTCCAGTCTGAATGGCAGTTATCAAGCATTCAAGCAACAATAAGTGCTGGTGAGGCTATGGGGAAAAAGATACACTGATTCATTGCTGGTGGTATTGAAAATGGTGCAACTACTTTGGAAACCAGTATGGAGATTCCTTAGAAAACTTGGAGTGGAACCACCATTTGACCCAGCCATCCCACTGCTCTGACTATGCCCAAAGGACTTAAAATCAGCCCACTACAGTGATGCATCCACCTCAATGTTTGTAGCAGCTCAATTCACAATAGCTAAACTGTGGAAACAGCCTAGATGCCCTTCAATAGATGAATGGATGAAGAAACTGTGGTATATATACACAATGGCATATTACTCATCTAAAAGACGAATGAAATCATAGCACTTAGGGGTAAATGGATGGAATTGGAGAATATCATGCTAAGCAAAGTAAGCCAATCCCAAATACCCAAAGGCCGAATGTTTTCTCTCATTACTGGATGCTGATACACAATGGGGGCAAAGGGCAAGGGAAGAAAGGAGGAACTTTGGATTGAGTAGAGGAGAGGGAAGGGATGGGGGTTGTGGGGGGAGTATGGCAGAATGAGACAGACATTATTACCACTATGTATGGGTATGATTGCACAAATGGTGTGACTCTACATCATGTACAACTAGAGAAATGAAAAGTTGTGCTCCATTTGTGTAAAAAGTAAAATTAATAATAATAATAATAAAAGATGTACATGAAAAACTAAGCTCACCCTCTCAGAGGCAACTATTATAGTTTCTTGTATATCCTTCAAGATATACACTATGGATATTCACATATTTTTTTTCATAAATGACATCATGTAAAAAAAATAAAAATAATAAAGATTTTTAATTTTTTAAAAATGCTATGAGGGAAAAACACACTGGTTAACATATTTAAAGGTTATCATCATTAGTACATTCAGTGTAACTAGAATAAGGACTTTTTTCAATATTTTAAAAGTATTTGCTTATTTTATTTCTTTATTGTTTTCTAAAAGACATATTTTACTCTAAGTACCATATTTTCCAGAAATTCTATATATTTCAACTAAACCCAGGTCACTAACTAACTCATTTTTTTGTTTCCTTACCCTTAGAAAGACTGCATTACTGATTTTTAAGGCAAATAAAATTGTTCAAGGCTGAAAGTACAACACTTGATGGATCTCCCCATTATCAAATTCTTTAAAAGTTGGGCTTTTAATCTCATACAGAAAATACTCTTTTTCTTTGAAATGATATATACTATTTCTTCTGAAATGTCTAAGCTCATTTTCAGAAGATGTAACATCTTAAATTTTTTTATGTGTGCATTTAATTGTTAAGTTGAATCTTTGACACAATTTTTCTTTAACTTTTAAGAACTTAACATCCCATGTAGAATTATCCTATTGTTGAAAACTTTTGATGATCATTCTGAGAAGTGTATCTAGTGATGACATGATTCTTTTTCTTTTTATATACTGGATCACTCTTTTCCATATTTTTCTTCTTAAAATAATTCTAGGATATCATCAGAACAATGGAATGATTTGCAAGGGCAAAGTTCCTAACTATCCTGGCAGACCAGTTACTGCTGAATCAATTATGATTTAAAACAGCTCACACATGGAAAAACAAACAGTTCCATGAGAAACATATCTGTTCCTTGATTTGCAAGTATGTTCTTTGGGCTTCCAGAGAAGTACATTTTAGGCTATTGGTTCATGCCCCTCACTACACCATACGTGCCTTGTTAGCAGGAACTTTGCCTTTGCATGCCAAGCACATAATAGAGTCCATAAAACATGAAACTTAAGAAACGATTGCTGAATTTAGCTACTTTCAAGAGGGAATAAAGTCTGCCTGGAAGTGGGGACTTTTACTAAATAATAGTTCCCTTTTGGAACTATGATTTAAGTTCCTCCATTATTAACTATGATTTTAGTTAATTCCATATAATTTGTGGCTAAAAGAAAATTCATAGGTGATCTGATCAAATTCATTCATTTTTCAGATGAATAAAATCACTCCCAGTGAAGTGGCAATCTGAGTAATGTACAAGTTAGTAGCAGTATTTACTGTATCATCCAGGTCTCAGCATTATTTTCTGTGGCCTCATTTTAAGTAAGTTTATTACTGTCAATTGACAATTATTCTCCCCATTTTTAGGGTCCTAATGGGAAAAAAGGAGCTCCCGGTCCTTCTGGGAAACGTGGCATTCCTGTAAGTAACAGGCCTCTTTTATCTTTCCTGTTTTTTAAAATAGAATTGACAACTTTAGCAAGCAGAAAAGTTTGGGACCATTTATGTCATATTGGATAAATCAAATTGTCTTAAAAAAAAAAAAAAAAAAAAGTAAACCCATGCTGGAACACGCAGGGAACAAAAAATGACCACTAACTCAAAACCATACTTGCTGTTTAAATATAAATCTCTGCAAATAAAGGATGTTCTTTTCCTTTGTTATGGAACCTTCTCTATGAATTCATGCTCCTGCATCATGGTGAACCACTAGAAAATAAAAAACTTAGAATCACGAATAAATGAATTATAACAAAGGTCAGAGATCTTCAAGCATAATTAAAAAGACCTGAGCTAGAGTTGGAGAACTTGGCCTCTCCTTCTTCTGGCAAATATAACAGGAAGTCTTTGGATTTTATTTTTCTGAATTTTTTTTTAGCACAGAACAAAAATCAGTTTTACCTTAGCATCAGTTTCCTCCTCTGGCAGGCAGCTATGAGATGACTGACTTATTGGCAAAGACTTCCTCTGTTGTCTCCCAGCTGCCTACTTTGGGTTGCTGTCGTGGGTCAAAAAAAGTAGAAAAAAATGAGGATAAATTATAAGCACATTCAAATTAGAGATCCCTACAGAAAACCTAGTTATCCAAGAGTAGAAACAAAATGTTCAGACCTTTCTTCAGTCATGTAATTATCTGATTTAAAGGGCAGCAAAGAGAGCCATAATTTGTTTCTTGAGAAAATAACACAGTGCAAGGTTTTGCAGATGGTGAGTGATAGCCCACATCCTAAGCTAACAGGTACATATAGCTGACCTTTTCTTGACAGCTAGATAAAGCATGGACTGGCAGGATGAGAAATACCAGAGAATTACAATAAGGCTCAAAAGGTCACACAATAAATTGCTCATTATCTTGGTATTTTTAAAGACAGCTCTGTTGAATCCAAATTGTAAATCATTAAGGAATCCAGAAAACAGAAGAAAAATTGTTCTGGCACAGGCTATAGAAGTGTAAACTTATACCCCAAACCTAATAAGTACAACAGTATATGTCATTTAAATATCTATCCTGCATCTGTCTATAATACAAATAATTTTTTTAATTATCAAGGGATTTCCAGGCCTTCCTGGACCAAAAGGAATACAAGGATACCATGGAGCAGATGGCATTTCTGGAAACCCTGGAAAAGTTGGGCTACCAGGAAAACAGGGACTTCCTGTAAGTCGTATGAATCTCTCTTTGTTCTTGACTTTTTTTTTTTTTAACATTTTTTTGGTTGTCAATGGACCTTTATTTTACTTATTTATATGTGCTGCTGAAAATCGAACCCAGTGCCTCACACAAGGTAGGCAAGCACTTTGCCACTGAGCCACAACCCCAGCCCTGTTCTTGATTTCTTATGCCTGTCTCCTTGCTAAACCATAGATATTTGAGTCCTTTATTGGCATTGATATTGGCTCAGATTAAGCCAATCATTTCTTTAATAGTTATTTTGGAATTATAGTTATGATTTCCAGGATTTCAATGGCTATATTATCTTGGTTATTTTAGATCTAATTACTTACAATAATAATTTATACATTTTTATGTATTTGAAAGATATTTTGTAAATAACTATAAAGAAAATAAATTTTAGGGCTACACAAGCTGGCTATGCTTAGAGTTCATCAAATGTCTTAAGCCACCTTTGGAACATTTAGATCTTGGCAGTAACTCCAGGTAGGATCTGCCAAAAATCATTTTTCCTTTACTTTTACAGCCCTGATATTTTCAAGAACTGTTGTATTTTCTATGTATTCATCTAGGGGTGACATAATGATATGGATTTGCCCTTGCTTTTATGTAAATTTTTGCCTTATTTATTGGGTCAGAAATTTTAAAACCATTTTCACTTAGCCATTTTCCCTCTTTTCATCCCTATTGGCAACCTAATCCAGATTTTGTCTGTCATCTCAGGTTTTGTTTTCACTTGAAACATTAGAAGAATTAATTACATACATTCAAGAACTCAGTAAAATTACTCTTTTATATTCCCACTGTTTGGATATAGTTATCTATTGATTTCTGTTCTTAAATAATAAATCTTAGTTATTTATTCAAATATTGCATGATGCTGTTCCTAAACTCAAGCCCAAATTAATATTCTTCTTTCACTATGGTAAATTATCTCATTTGTTTAAAAACAACAAATAAAAAACTATGTAACTGTGTTCTGATCAATTTAGTTTCTTCACCAATAAATGTCTACTCAGATTCTATCTGAAAGTTGAATATTTTAAAGAAGTCTTAACATGGTTCTGTTTGTTTTAGAGGAAATATGTCAGAGCACCGGGTTGCAACCTAGGTAATTTTGGTGACCAGGATAAAGTTAATTAAATTAGATATTCTATAAGATTCTGCCAGTAGTGTCTGTCTGGTTAAAGAGGACTTTCATTTGAGATCCTGGTCTTCATGCCACTCTTCAGGCTTACCTTATGATAGTCTTACAATGAGACTGCAATTTTAAAAATACAACAACAAAACCCTTTGAGTTTGTCTGAGAGTCTATATTTTTAGTGGATTACATTTTACTGAGAAATTTTATTATGACTCTTTTCATATTGCTTTGAATAACGTTTTGATAGTTCAAACAAGAAAAACCACATTTGAAAATATGCCTATTTCTTGCTGATACACACAAGTTTAATCGTGGAGATAGTGATAAATTCAAATAAGTTTATTTAATTACTTTGTTAATTTATTAAGTTGGTCATCAGTTAACTTATTTGTTAATAGTAATAGGAAATAATTTATAACTCTATTTAAAGTATTACTAACTCAGATATTCATCCCAGAAATGGATAATAGAAATCAGTATTCTACATATATATATTTAGTCAGAATTTCATATATTCATTATATGAAATACCAGTCAAAACACTAGTGAAACATCAGAGTCATCATTTATTTTTTCATGTCAGGTTATTTAATTTTTTTGTGACAATTTCTTTCTAGCATTATGAGATACCTGAAGGAAGGGCAGTTCTTTAGAACAAAAACATCAATTTGCATTGTAAAATTATGTGTTATTTTCTCTTACAAAAAAATACAGTGTAGCAACTATTATCTGCTGCTAGTTTCTAGCAAAAAAGTAGACATTTTCTATCAACTCTATATCCTTCTTCAATAGTGAAGAAATAAAGTATAGTAATTTAATGGATGAGAGAAAATCATCATAGAAAATAATAAATCAATGCAAATAAGATGCTGATTCTCTTTAGTGCTACTCTCTGCCTTATTCCTAGAATTTGCCTCACTAGTTTTATTGTCTGCGTGAGTGAAGGCTCAGGCATGAAATGAAAACACCGACTATCTAGAACACACAAGGATAAAGGAATTTAATGCTAGATATGAGATGTGTTTGCATCTTAAAACCCAATTCCAACTCTGGGATATCAGCCAGAGCTGTTTGGTTGCAAATAAAAATCTACTCTAATTTAAGAAGACAACAAATTATAGGGGGGAAACTGGGTTGCTTACAGAATAAGTATAAAGGTTGAAGACCCAAGAAAAGAAAATAGCAAGTGTTGGCAAGGATGTGGAGAAATTTGAACCCTAATGCATTGTTACTAGAAATGTAAATATACGTATCACAGTAAAAGACAGTATGGCAATTCCTCAAAAACTTAAATATAGAGTTACTATATGATCCAGCAATTCCACTATTGGGTATATACCCAAAAGAATTGAAAGGACTTAAAATATTTTTAAAAATAAATTTTATTGTGAATATTTAAGGTATACACATGATGATATGTGATACATATAATTAAAAAAAGATTACTGTAGTGAAGTAAATTAACATATCTCTCATAAAAGATATTTTTACATCAATGTTCATAGCAGTATTATTCACAACAGCCAAAAGTTAAAAATTAGAAGTTCATCAGCAGTGGCATGGATAAATCATACAATGGAATACTATTCAGATTTAAAATGTAAATTTTGTTTTGGGGTGTTATTTAATTTTCATTTTTCAAAGCAATAGGGATCAAACCCAGGGCCTCACACATGGCAGGCAAGTACTCTACCACTGAAGTACATTCTTACTCCTACCCCTAAAAAAGTATTTTTAACATATGCTACCACAGGGATGAACCATTAAGACATCATGCTAAGTGAAATAAGCTAGACACAAAAGGGCCAGTATTGTGTGATTCCATCTAATGAGATACCTAGAGTAAATTCATAGAGACACATAATAGGATGGTGGGTTATTATTTAAAGGGTAAAAGAGTTTTGGTTTGGGAAAATAATTCTAGAGACAGAATGATAGTGATGGTTGTACATCAATGTGAATATGTATATACTTTTGCCACTAAACTGTGTATATAAAAATACTTAAAATGGTAAGTTTTATGTTATGTATATTTGACTACATTTTTTAAATTTAAAAAATAAGAAAATATAAGCTTCCACTATAACTGGAATATAAGGCATTCCAGAATGCCTTGATGATGCTTTTATTTCCAGAGATGATCATATAGCTAGTATCTCACAGCCCCTAGAAAGACTGGGAATTTCTCCTTCCCCAGTACTCAAGTGACCCAGTATATGAACACAGGTCCCTCTGAAGAAGGCTTGTGTGAGAAGTCATACTATACACCTTTCATCATATTGCAGGGTTCTTTCTCAAACAGAACCTGCCTTCCCCTCAAGAAATTTTGGTCTAGGAGCAGGCATGAGTCTGAGAATTGACAACATTAATCTCCAGCACAAGAATTTAACTTAAATTTGTACCTATAAGACCCAGAAGTTTCCTACCTACATATCAATATATTCTAGGAAACCATGGCATACATAATTCCTAAGGGTCTTTTGTTCAGTTAATCATCACCACAGATCTGGACAGGTAAAACATTCTGATTTTATTCCATTCTTGTGGCTTATTACAATAATTGCTTTTAACTTTTCTCTGGTCATAACATATTATCTTGGACTCTACTACTCAGAGAATTGCAATATTCTCTGTGAAATCAGAGAGCCTAATTCCAATGGTATTTCTGAACACCTTGGTAAAGAATCTTTTTTGACCCTTTCCAGTAGAGATAGATCAGATTACATAAAATATATTCATATCCACATTTCTATTTTCCTGAGCCTTAAGATCCCTTTTCATACAGTATACTTGGAAAGATGTAGCATTTCAGTTTTATTGACTATAGGCCACAACTGAGTCTAGGCTTCAAACTTCCAGTCTACCAGATTATTAATGGTGCCCCCATGTGCTTGGATAAGGGCTGCCTCCATGAGCATGAGCAAGGAAGATTAAGGGAGACTGAAGGTTCAGCATTCTTGGTCTTACCCATGTCTGCTCAAATGTCTCCATCCCTTCCCTTCGAGTTCTACCTTTTCTCTACCAGTGTTCTATCGTAGCATGAAACATCTAGTTAGTAAAGATACATTAGCATGCAAACTCTACAACCCTTATAGTGGACTGGGTCATCATCTACATCTGCCTATGACTATAGGAAATTCATTCCCATCATACCTCCTTGGTAAACCACTAACCAGCAACTAGACAGTTAAGGGAGCCTGCTTGATCATAGAACAGGGTGGAGAAGGGTGAAGATTGCATGTCAAAAGGCAAACATAATGTTCAACCAACTAGTTTGTATACTTACGTTTATACATGGGCCTTCAGCATCAGTTCATTCCATGGTTAGCAAACTACATTGGTAAACCAAATGATCTTATTTTTCTATGTCCCTTGAACTAAAAATAATCTTTGTAATTTTTAATGGTAGAAAAAATAAAAGAATATTTTGTGACATCTGAAAACTGTATGAAAGTTGAATTTCAGTACCCATCAATTAACTTTATTGGAACATAGCCACAATTATTTATATATGGCTACTTTTATATTATAGCAATTTTAGCAAGGTTACAGGAAGCAAATTCAATATAAAAAAAAGAATTATGCCATCATGTGTTGTTTAATTACAAGCATATATTTTGAGAGAACCATTGTTAGGCAATTTCATCATCATGCAAACATCATAAAGAGTATTTATACAAACCTAGATGATATAGCCTGCCACACACCTAGATTATATGGTATAGCCTTTGCTCCTAAGTTACAAACTTTACTTCTACAACATGTTGCTGTACTGAGTACTGTAGGCAATTGTAACACAGTGGTAGCTAAACTTATCTATGTAGCTAAACAAATCTAAATATAGAAAATGTATGGTAAATTGTACTATAAAAGATTTTGTTTTTAAAAAGGGTACACAGGTATAGGGCACTTATGAACAGAGCTTATAGTACTGCAAGTTACTCTGGGTGAACAGATGAGTGAGTAGCAAGTGGATGTGAAGAACTAGGACACTATTTTATACTACTTTAGAGTTTATAAATATTGCATACTTTGACTACACTGAATATGTATTTTTTAAGTTTTTTTGTTTTGACTATTTATCGGTTCTTCTAAGTTATATATAACATTTGGATTCATTTTGACATAATTATAAGAACATAGAATGCAATTTACTCTAATTCAGTCCCCATACTTCCCCTTTCCCTCCCTTCCTCTCTCCCTCTGTTCACTTACCTCTACTCACTGATTTTTCTGCTTTTTACTTATAGTCTTTTTTAATTGCTGTATTGTGGATATACATGATGGAATTCACTGTGATATATTCATATATGTACACAGGAAAGTTACATCAGATGCGTTCCACTGTCTTTCCCTGTCCTATCACTCCTAAATTTTCTTCAATCCTCCTTCATCTACCCAATTGATATTTCTTCTTTTTTATCACACTTCCTTTATTTTGGATTAGCTCCCTCATAATAAAGAAAATATTCGATTTTTGACTTTGAGGAATGGCCTATTTCACTTAGCATGATTGTCTCCAGTTCCATCTATTTGTTGGCAAATGCCATAACATCATTCTTCTTTATGCCTAATACTCCATTATTTATATATACTCTATTTTCTTTACCCATTCATATAGTGAAGGGCACCTAGGTTTGTTCTATAGCTTGGTTATTGTGAATTGGGCTACTATAAACATTGATGTGGCTGTGTCACTGTAGTATATTTTAAACAAATATATATATCTCATATATATATCATTAGCATATTTTAAAAGATATATATATATATCTTTTGGATATATACCAAGGAGTGAGATAGCTGGGTCACATGGTGGTTCCATTCCTAATTTTTTGAGGAATCTCCCTACTGCTTTCCAGAGTGGTTATACTAATTTATAGTCCCACCAGCAATGTATGAGCATACCTTTTTCCCCACAACTGCACCAACATTTATTGTTACTTGTATTCTTGATGATTGCCATTCTGACTAGAGTGAGATGAAATCTCAATATAGTTTTAATTTGCCTTTCCCTAAATGCTGGAGATATTGAACATTTTTTCATATATTTGTTGACCATTTCTATTTCTTCTTGAGAAGTGTCCATTTATTTCCCTATTTGTTAATTGGTTTATTTGGTTTTCTAGTGTTAAATTTTTTTAGTTCTCCATATATTCTGGATATTAATGCCCTGAGGAGCAGATAGCAAAGATTTTCTCCCATAGGCTCTCTCTTCATACTCTTAATTAAACTTTCCTTTACTATGAAAAAACATTTCAATTTAATGCCATCCCACTTATTCATTTTACTTCTTGTGCTTTAGGAGTCTTATTAAGGAATTTGATTCCTAAGCTGACATCATGAAGATTTGGGCCTTCTTTTGTTCTAGCAGCTGCAGAATTTCTGGTCGAATTCCTAGGCCTTTGATCCACTTTGAGTTGAATTTTGTGGAGGGTGAGAGATAGGGGTTAAATTTTATTCTACTATATATAGACTTCCAGTTTTCCCAGCACCATTTGTTAAAAAGGCTATCTTTTCTTCAATTTTTTTTTTTTTTTTGGGCATCTTTTTCTAGTATCAGATAACTCTATTCATGTGGAGTTGACTCTGTGTCTTCCATTCTGTTCCATTGGTCTTCATGCCTGTTTTGATGCCAGTAAAATTCTGTTTTTGTTACTATAGCTCTGTAGTATAATTTAAGGTCCCGTGTTATGATGCCTCCTGCTTCACTTTTCTTGCTGAGGATTGTTTCAGCTATTCTTGGTATCTTATTTTTCCAAATGAATTTCATAACTGCTTTTTCTAATTCTGTGAAGACTGTCATTGGAATTTTGATGGGACTTGCACTGAATCTGTATAGCACTTTTGGTAATGTAGCCATTCTGACAATATTAATTCTGCCTATCCAACAACAAGGGAAGACTTTCTATCTTATAAAGTCTTCTTCAATTTCTTTTTTTGATTTTTTTTTTTAGTTGTCAGTAGACCTTTATCTTATTTGTATGCGGTGCTCAGAATGAAACCCAGTGCCTCACACATGCTAGGCAAGTGTTCTGCCACTGAGCCACAACCCCAGCTCTTTTTCAGTTTCTTTCTTTAGTGTTCTATAGTTTTCATTGTAGAGGTCCTTCACCTGTTTTATTAGATTAATTCCCATGTTGTCTGTTTGTTTGTTTTTGAGGCAGTCATGAATGGGATAGTTTCTCATTTCTTTTTCAGTATATTCATCAGAGGAGTATAGGAATGCAATTGATTTATGAGCATTGATCTTGTATCCTACCACTTTCCTGAATTCATTTATGAACTCTAGAAGTCTTCTGGTAGAGTTTTTGGATCCACTTAATATAGGATCATGTCATCAGCAAACAATTTGAACTCTTCTTTTTCTATTTGTTTTTTTTTAATATTTATTTTTTAGTTGTAGGTGGACAGAATATCTTTATTTTTATTTTTATGTGGTGCTGAGGATCGAACCCAGTGCTTCCCGCATGCTAGGCAAGCACGCTACCACTGCGCCATAACCCCAGCTCCTCTTCTTTTTCTATTTGTATCCTTTAATTTCTTCTCTTGTCTGATTGCTCTGGCTAAAGTTCAAGGACTATACTGAATAGGAGTAGTGAAAGTGAGCATCCTTGTCTTGTTCCTGCTTTTGGAGAAAATCCTTTTAGTTTTTCTCCATTCAGTATAATGTTGGCCTCGGCTTTGGGATATATAGCCTTTACCATGTTGAGGTAAGTTCTTTCTATCCCTATTTTATCTAGTGTTTTAAACATGAATGGGTGCTCTACTTTGTCAAATGTTTTGTCTGCATCTGTTGAGATAATAATGAGATTCTTGTCCTTAAGTCTGTTTACACAGTGAGTTACATTTATTGATTTCCATGTTACACCAACCTTGTGTTCCTAGGATAAAACCTCTTGATGATGGTGCACTATCTTTTTAATGTGTTTTTGCATACAGATTGCCAATATTTTACTAAGAATTTTTGTATCTATGTTCATCAAGGACATTGCTGTAAAGTTCTCTTATGTTGATGTACTTTGTCCAGTTTTGATATCAGGGTAATATTGGCCTCATAGGATGAGTTTGGCAGTGTTCCCTCCTTTTCTATTTCTTGGAATAATCTAAAGAGGATTAGTATTAATTCTTCTTTAAAGTTCTGGCAGAACTTGACTGAGAATCCACCTTGTCCTGGACTTTTCTTTGTTGGAAGTTTTTGATAGCTGCTTTAATTTCATTGATACTTGATATTGATCTGTTTAAGTTTTCTGTATTCTCATGGTTCAATTGGGTTCAATTTATCTCTAGGAATTTTTCAATATCTTCAAGATTTTCTAGCTTATTGGAGTATAAATTTTCAAAATAATTTCTGATGATTCTCTGGATTTTAGTAGTATCTGGTGATATTTCCTTTTTTATCTTGAATATTGTTATTTTGACTTTTGTCTTTCTTTTGGTTCATTTGGCTAAGGATTTTCCAACCTTGTTTATCCTTTCAAAAATCAACTCTTTGTCCTGTTGATCTTTTGTATTTTTTAATCTTAATTTCATTAATTTCAGCTCTTATTTTAATTATTTCTTCTCTTCTACTGATTTTGGTGTTGGTTTGTTCTTCCTTTTCTAAGGCCTTGGGATATAATGTTAGATTATTTATTTGATACCTTTCTATTCTTTTAATATATGAACTCAATTCTATGAACTTTCCTCTTAGAATTACCTTCATATTTTCCCAGATATTTTGTCATATCACTATTCTCATTTATTTCTAAGAATTTTATTTATTTCTCCCCTGATTTCTTCTGCTATCCATTCAGCATTTGAAAGTATGTTATTTAATATCCATGTGTTACAGTGGTTTCTGTTTTTTATCTTATCATTTCTAATTATATTCCATTATGATCTGATAGAATGCAAGATATTATCTCTATTTTTTTCTATTTTTCTAAGATTTGCTTTGTGACCTAAAATATGGTCTATTTTAGAAAATGTTCCATGTGTTGCTGAGAAGAAAGTAAATTCAGTTGTTGGATGAAATGTTAAAGGTGTCTGTTAGGGCCATACTATTAATTATATTTTTTAGTTCTATAAAATCTTTACTTAATTTGTGTTTGGATGATATATCCAGTGGTAAAAGAAGTGTGTTTAAGTCAACCAGTATTATTGTATTGTGATCTATTTGAGACTAAATATCTTTTTAAAATACTTTCTCCTCAATAAGTTAACCTTAGGTTAGGGTAACTTTTTAATAAACTTTTACTTTTTTTTTTTTTACTTTTTGACCCTTTTGTGATAGCATTTAACTTAAAACACATTTGTACAGGTGCACAAAAAATGTTTTCTTACTTTATATTTTCATTCTATAAATTTTTTCTACTTTTACAATTTTTGGTTTTCTAAAATTTTTTACTTTTTAAACCTTCAAATGGGAGTTAGTGATGCAGAAGCAAGGACACTGGAGACTCTATTCTTGTGGCAATGGCAATAATATCAGCACACAATTTTAAGAATTGTGGTATAAGTAACAGTGTCTAATGTCTAGCAGCAGAACAGTACATGTTGCAGTGTACAAATTCTGACTTCTTAACTTTCCTTTAGTGCTACACATTTTCAAACCTGATTCTGTAGGTTTATCTCTGATTAGTGATTAGAAGAACTGTAATTGTCTTTTCTATGTGTTTTTGTTTTTGTTGTTTTGCACTGGGGATTTAACCTGGGTCACTTTACCACTGAGCTACATTCCCATCCTTTATTTTTATTTTTTATTTTAATTTGAGACAAGGTCTCACTGAGTTGCTTAGGGTCTCATTAAGTTGCTGAGGCTGGCTTTGAACTTGCAATCCTCCTGTTTCAGCCTCCTGAGCTGCTGGGATTACAGGCCTGTGCCACTGCACTCAGCTTCCATGTCTTCTCTTCGTCAGTTATCCAGGGTTGATTTCTGGTGTTTGCAAGTAAAGAATCTAATACAAAACTCTAATGAAATGAAGTTAAGAGTTGGTACAATGGTACACACCTATAATTCCAGCTACTCAGGAGGCTAAGGCAAGAGGATTACAAATTCAAGGCCAGCCTCTGCAACTTATCAAGACTGTCTCAATATAAAAAAGGCTGGGAAGCCGGGTGCAGTGGCTCAAGCCTGTAATCCTAGCACTTAGGGAGGCTGAGACAGGAGAATCATGAGTTCAAAGCCAGCCTCAGCAACTGCGAGGCACTAAGCGACTCAGTGAGACCCTGTCTCTACATAAAACACAAAATAGGACTGAGGATGTGGCTCAGTGGTCAAGTACCCCTGAGTTCAATCCCCAGTACCAAAAAAAAAAAAATGGCTGGGAATGTATCTCAGTGGTAGAACATCCCTGGGTTAAATCCCCAATACCGAAACAAAGAACAAATAAGTTATGACTACTGTATTTTTGTGTATGGAGGTCACCAGTGACTTTAAAAAAGAACCATTTAAATCTGATTAATGAGGGACATTAATAGGATTGAACCACTTAAAGAGACAATGGATGGTGAGAAAATCAAGATGTTCATGCTGCTCAATAGAAAAGTTTAGTTATGGAGAAGAAAGTAGGACAATGATTAAAAAATAAACTTAAGGTGGGCAACTATTTTTAAATGAGAGAAACCTAATTATATTCAAATGCTCATTAGGAGGACCTAGAGTATGGAGAGGTTGAAGACATCTCTTCAAAGGAAGGAAGTGCCTGAGTGTAAATTAATTAAACAATAAAATGAGCATATTTTAGTTCTCCTTGCTAAGTTACTCTACTTCTAAGTGGGGGCTATTTTGTTTTAAATTCTGAGCCACTTATCCCTTTATATATGACTAGTTACAGAAATTTCATTGAATTTCATGATTTAAAAAAAAACTGATGTGACTTACACTAATACAAATAGTGCTGCAATATACCTCCCAGCTATGAAATTGAATGACATCTGGTATTGCCATCAGTAAGCAATTAGCTATCAGATCATAAGTTATCATCTGCCACTTTTTAACATTTTTATAGAATATGTAGAAAAAATTTACATGCATATTTAATATATCAGGATGTTGAAAGTGATGAAGTAATTTTTTTTATCCGTCAAAATAAAATAACATTCCCTTGAGGAATCCCCTTTGTAATCCAAAGGATTGCACATGCTGTTAATATTTATGAATATGGAAATGTTTTCTATAAATATCTCTGCTCTGTCAAATGTTTAATATGAAATTAGGATTATAATGTTCTATAAATAATATGTCCAATGAAATGAAATGTTGGTCAGTGGCTAACTAATTAATCATTAGGAAAGTCATATTTAAGAGAATTACTTCTAAAAACTATTATGGTAAGAAAAAACTACCCAAGAGAAAAAAAAATATCATCTCTAAATACTAGCAAGTTTCCTGGAACATTTTCAACCAAGAATAAGGACATCTTTCTTTTTTTGCTTTTCTTTTTTTTGTCATCGCACCATAGTGTTTCTTGGCTTACTTTTAAAGACTGCTGGATTTATCCACTGAGAAAAATATTTATTCTGGGATTTGGGGATTTTTAGCATTATGCAACTACCTGATTTTCCTAAACAATGTTCTTTCTTTTCTTTCTTCTTTTTTCAATGTGGCTAAGAAATTAAGGAATTTTTGGCACATTTACTCTGCAGTTGCAGTGTTTTTTCAAGGTCATGTGACTGTAACTGAAAGGCAGTACTGGGGAGGCTTGAGTTGCCTTTGTGAATTTCCCTCTGTACAAATGAGTGTTCTGAGCCCAGTTGACTTAGCACATCTGTAGTAAATGAGTCTACCATGCTGCTTTCATTGAGTTGAACTTCTGTACAAACACAGTACCTCAATCATTTAGGAAAAAGGAAAACAACTTTTCCTTACAAAAATCATAAATCCATTTGTCACCAAAACCAAAGCTTACTGGTCTTTTTTTTTTTTTTTTTTTTTTAACTGCTGCAACTAATAAAACTGGTTGTTGGAAAGGAAGGAATAAAACAAAGCTAAAAACTTGAGTTAGGACAAATCAAGGCCTTTCAATCTTGAATTTGCAGTTTGTCAGGTAAATACAGGCTTAAATGTTGTCGAAAATGAGATTATTGTGTTAAAATAAGGTTAAAAACATTAAGTTTTCCGTTTATAGATTGTATCCAGTACCGTAGGAGAAGGAAAAACACACTTCATCAGCCCATTCCTAATCCAAGCTTGGAGCAGTAGGACCACCATGAAAGCAGGAACATGATCATCCTGCTGCCCCTCTGCTCTCTGTGTTCTCTAGTCTATGAGCTAGTTACACTCAGGAAACTCCTCTTTATAAAAAGATACATTTGTTTCCTCACAGTATTTTGGACAAGGAAACATACTTATGTTGGCCAAATCTCCATTTGTCCAATCCTGTTGACTCATTTCTAAAACATTGATAAATCTAGTTATGGTTCATCCTAACCACTACTTTCTTCTTTTCCAAACCTTGTTGCTTGTTTTGGCCTAGTTTCTGCTCATTAGGACCTCTTCCAGAGCAGACAAAACTCAGTCTGTTTGATTGCTTATTAGCAACAAAGTGAAAGATTTGCAAGGGGATATAACTTTCCTAGTTCAATCCTCAGTGGCTCCCAATTAGATAAAGTTCATGCACTTTTTGGAATGATGTTCCTTCATGATCTGGCCTCTGTTTACATTTCCAGTCTCACATGCTACCTTGTTCCTCACCTGTGCTATGTATTTCAGTCATAATAACCGCTAACAATTATTAAATGCTTTCTATGTGCCAAGCACTATTCCAGGTGCTGAATATGTATTAAATTATTTAACCTTCACAAACTACCCATGAAGTAGACATAGCTATTTTCTCCAGTTTACAGAAAAGAAAACTAAGACTCAGAAAAAGTAACTTGCCCAAGGGCACACAGAAAATGAATAATGGAGCCAGAATTTAAAACCAGGCATTCTGGTTTTGCACCAGTTCTTAACATACTCTTTAGTTGCTTAGACATTTCCTCCAAATTCTTTGTGTTTCCCTTACTTGTCTTTGTACACATAATTTATTCACTCTGTTTAGAAAACTCTTCCATCTTTTCCTCAAATTTGTGATGAACAATTTCTTAATCTTTCTGTATTTAATTCAAAGTGTACTTCCTTCATGCACTCTTCTAAATCAGAATTAAGCATATCTACTTTGAACTTCTGTACACTCAAGGCACTTCCTCTATCAGAGAATGGATAATATAGGTGCTAATTACTTGTCTGTATGTCTTTCTCTTCCAAGAAGGTGTAAACTCTCGTAGAACAATTGTGTTTTACTCATCTTTGTGTCCCTGGCACCATAGTCAGTGTGAAGCTTATAGGAGCAGCTCTATAAATCATTGAGACATAAATAAATGTTCTTTGCATAATCATAACCTTAGAGACCTGGATTTAGAATTTAGAAGTATTAGCTACTTAACATCTTAAGCATCATCTATTAAATGAATACAGTACCTAATTCATATTAAATTTATAAGAATCAAATGAACTATTGTATGTAAAGTGCTTAATACACACTGCATGTACTTATTGAGTTAATAGCTTTCCATAGTAAAAAATAAGACTGGTTAATTGTGTTGTGTTATGAAAGACATAGAGCCATGAGATAATGAGAGAGGCAGGTTCTATATGGAAGAGCCAAGGGAAGCATCACTGAGAAGGTTGTACTTGTGGTGAGGACTGAAGGTAAGACTAAACTATATATGAGAACTTGATGAGAAAGGAACCAAAATAAAAACACAGTCAGGAAAAAAGTTTTTCATGTTCACAGAATTATTGGAGGATCAAATAAGGTAGTAAGGGGATATTCTTTGTTATTTTTTAAATAAATGGATATGCATTTATTTCTTCATAATAGTATAAGCCTAAACATGTCCAAGAGCCACAGTATAGCTGAAAAGTCCCCTTTCATGCCCTGGTAATCCTGTGATTGTGTGTTGACCCCTGGATAAATAAGATTTCATAGGATACATTTCTTTTGTCCAGTATTATAGTGGCATTTGCCCTGTCCATTTTTCAGGATTGATAAGCCATCAGTTGTTCTAATGAAAATAATTAGTAATTATTATTGCTAATAATTATTTAGTAATAATTAATTTTAAGTGAGGTAAAACAGAATCAAAATGCCTGTTTTTATTACATTTGAACAAATGGTTACTTAGTTTTCTTTACTCTTGGGAATGGACATAAGTTAAGTGGATCCATCTTTACCACCTTAGGATTTGCCTCAATTCTGTTCTTATTTCCCTAAGTTTTCATACGAATACAGATTCAAAACTAAAATTACCTCCTAACTTTAGCATACAGCTCATTCATAAATCTTTTTTCTAGCAGTTGGCTACATTATTTATGACTGGCACTGTAGGAAAATGTTATGAATGCTATATTATTTATGCATAATGTAGCCTTACATTATAATCACCTAATAATTACTATCCCACATATTTTTAAACAGCCAGTTCTTTCCTAGGAGGGATATATTTAGTAAACCAAATAAAATGAGAAATATCTATTTAAACAGAAATGTTTTTAGTTGCTAGAGTAAAGGAAGCAAAGTATTACTTTTATAACTCATGGGTTTGCTGGTTAAACCCTCTACCCTCGCCCCTCCCCCCCAAAAAAAGCAGAGTACTTACATTGCCTAATAGTGCAAAGAAATTTCAGGATACCATTCTTATTTTTTGGTACCATAGAAAAGTAAATTAATTTAAGTTACTATCTTCCCAACACATTTAATAACTGTATAAATATAATGCTATGTGGATAGAGATGCCTGGTCATTTGTAAAGCAAAGAAAGAAAACAAAATGTTCTCCTAAAAAATTTTCAATATAGTTCTTTAAAGAAAAACTTCAACTAATCTGAAATTTGATGTCATTTTAAATTTTTATCATTCTAGTGTTGAGAAATCAATAAAATTAACACCATATTTAAATTTTTACTCAGCATAATTTTAAAGATAGTATTCCCTAGCTAATCCTCCTTAAAATGTAGATTTCTATTGTTGCCCAGATTTAATGAATTTTATTTATTACTTATTTCTTAATATATTTCTTCCAATCCTAATAAGAATGTAACAGCTAAACCAAGGGAATAACTGAGAGACATTATCTTTGACATGTTTCAATATTATATACACACCAAGCATCATCATTGCAGAGTCTATCTCTGTCTTTCTTCTAAATGTATATAGGTAACCCCATTTTCCTTCCCAGATCTTTCCATTCAGTTCCCCAGAGGGAAGTAAAATGGAAAGGCAATGCCCTGTTCTTTCCTTAACTGAAATTAAATGAAATACAACACTATAACCAAAACACTGCTACAGTTTCTGACACATAGGAGTTACTCAATGAAAAGTAATTCTTGGTGTTTGATCTTTTTGTTACCCTTAACTCACCCAAGTACAGTTCTTGTTTCCTTAGGGTGTCAAAGCTTATGCCATCAGTTTCGCATCTATCAAAATTGACAATACTTTCTTATAGGCTTCAAAATTAATTTCTATAGAAAGACTGGCTTCTGCCTGAGAATAATGGAACCCTTTGGCCATGAAACATTATGTACTCTTAATCATTATATTAAATTTTATAAGACTCAGATGAACTGTTCATTGATTTCAGCATCTCTACCAATAATTAATAATTATTATGGCTTTACTTACTTTTTAAATTTTTCCCAGAATGACTTTACTTTTTGCTGGATAGTTTTAAACAAATCATTTAAAAGTCACTGGAAAGAATGTCTAGGGATTAGTGTCTGTTTCTCTTGCAAACAAAATTAATCATCCATCTGTGTATTCATAATAAGAAGTATTTGTTCTTTACTTGTGTGAAACATTGTTTGGAACTTTGTACAGAACACTCTGCTACTATGCTCAAATTTCTTTTTAGTATTTCAGATGATAAAACAAATAAAATACAATGACACACTAAGACAATGTATGTTCCACTTGAAACACTGACAAGTTTTAACTGCCTCACAATTCCTGTGCACTGAGCAGCAGTGCAAAGCAATGAGAATGCCATGAGAAGTTCTCCACTGGAACTACTCAGCTCTGCTACTGCAGTGCAAAAGCAGCTAGAGATAACACATGTATGAGTGAGTATGGCTATGTTCCAATAAAGCTTTATTCATAGGTATTTAAATTTTAATTTCATATCATTTTCGCATCTTTAATTACAATACTTCTATTGATTTTTTCCATCATTTAAAATGTAAAAACTACTATTCTTAGGTCATAAGTTAACAAAAACAGATGAATTACCAAATTTGGCTTGCCAACTATAGTTTACAAACCTTAATTAGGATTTGGTTTTAAGGGTATAATATTTGCTTGCTTAACTTTATTCCCAATTATTTTTAGTAAATTTTATCAAATCATGTGTGGCTGATAATATGTTTCATAAGGAAACATTAATAATATATTAGATTTTTATAATTTTTTAAAAAGACTATCACATAGCATACTTCATACTTAGGCTAAATAATTCAGAAGGTACTAGCAAACTTTGTACTGCCTTGGTTTTTTCATTTGGAAAACCCAAGATCATCATATTAACTATAATTAGAGATTTCAAGTAAGTAGTAGGTGTTCCCAAATATTCTTTAATTGTTTCACTTATTTAGGAAAGAAACCCTGGATAACTGCCAAACCTAGATGGTATATCAGCAATGGTCTTCTGGAGCACAACTTTTCCTAAATTTATTAAGCTTCTACATCAATTTCGTGGGAACTTCCCAGTTTTCATTTCTTATCTATGTTCTCTAGGGCATCAAAGGCAGTCCAGGAAGAACAGGACTGGCTGGGTCTCCAGGTCCTCGAGGAATAAAGGGCTCATCAGGCCTTCCAGGAAGCCCTGGAGTTCCAGGCCCAAAGGTACTTGCATGTCTTTTTCTGATAGTTAAGCAGTATTGGTCATCCTTACACTTGTCCTGAGTTCATTAGCTAGATCACAATATGGAAAGATTAATTTATAGCTTTTAATAATATTTGGTTAATAGTAAAAACACATTATGGAAAAGGGAAAATATATATTTTATATATGTCTTTATATATCCATTTCCTGTGATGGCCATAGCACATGTGATTTGGCAAAACTACTCATTATCTAGACTAGTTATTCTTTAAGAAATGCTGGGCCTTGAGTGTTGCTCATTGGTAGAGAGTAATTGACTAGCAGGCCCTGGGTTCAATCTCCAGCACTACAAAACAAACAAACAAAAAAAAACAACCTATTTTGGACTCATTTTTATTCTTCTTCCTTCTCTGTCATCTATCTTTTCCAAAACATTATTAACTTGATTTTCTCAGCTCTACTTCTAGAGAACTTCTAGATTTCTGACCCATACAAATAAATTGAAAATGATGACCCAGTTGCTTACTGTTTACACTTTTAGCTTCCTGTTAATGTTTGTACCATAATTATACCTTTCCACTAAAACCCAAGGAGCTAAACAAATGATAAAACTAGGGAAAGAAATACAAAAGATTCCTAACTTTCATGTGCAAATCTGCAATTAAAGGACCTACACTTATCACGTAGGTTTGTGTCAAATAAGTGAAGGATATTTGCTAATCTTACAGCGTTTTTGGCAAAAAGTCTACCAAGCATCATTTTTTATTCTATCTCTAAAGTTCACCTGATTCCTAAGTTTACTTTTAGAAATGGTATAAAAAGTATTCCAACTCTCATTTTTAAAAAAAATTAAAATCAATGAAAAAAACTTGACTCAAAAATATGATAATGGCAATTATGTATATCATTAACGTAAGCTTTTAGGGAATAAAGGGACCTAAGGAAATGGATAATGGAAATTTCTTAATGATGAAACTGAGATGATAGTCATGGAAAAAATATGGGGTCCGGTCTGCACTCAGGAGACTGCTCTGTTTCTACTATCAAATGGCTGAATCATCTCTGGATGGTAGGGAAAAATAGCAAAACAACATCAATTCAAATAATATACAAGTTCCGGCGGCGGTTCCAAGATGGCGGCCTAGACAGTCCACTCTGCGCTAGGCTCTCAGGGACCAAAGCTGGAAGGGGTGGAGGTGCCGTTTTCCAGCCAGCTTCCTGGCATCATTCTGCAGCTCAACATCCCACGCAGGAATTTCACTCGTGTATGTGTGAGTACAGGATCACCGGGAGGCAGCGGTAGCCGGGAGGCGCGTCTTCGGTGCCGGCCGGAGAGGCGTGGTTGCAGCCTGGGCCTTGGCCCAGGGCTCCGGCTATCCGGGACTGAGACTGGAAATAGCGCGGTGCCAGCTTCCAACCAGTTTTTTGGCAGCTCCCTGCGCCTTGCCGCCCCACACAAGA
>PVHX01011678.1:0-27117 GCA_004024805.1 Geosciurus inauris
GGAGAAATGCAGGAACTCTGGATGCAGCAGGGGGGAGGGGAGAGGAAGGAAAGGGAAATGGGAATAGTAATGATGATTGATCGAATGGGTCATTACTACCCCTGGTGCATGTATGAAGACACAAATAGTGTGACTCTTTATGATTTGCAACCAGAGAAATGGAAAAACTGAGCTCTGTTTATGTACTATGACTTGAAACGCATTTAAATAAAAAAAAAAAAATGAAACAGCACTGAAAAGCTTATACGAAAGCCAGTTCTCTGACTCTGCTTATATGAAAGCCAGCGCTCTGTCCCCTGCTTTACAATTCTACCTCCTGGAAGCAGCCACTTTCAATCCTTCATTATCTCTTCTGCTACTTATCTCCATGTTTATAAATAAAAACTTATGCTGCCAAAGATGGGGGAAAGGACTTTTCTTGCTCTCAGCTAAATCCCCAGATAAGAAACCAAGAGGCTTAGAGGTCCTGATATTCTGGAAGGAATGTCACCAAGCTGCACCCCCCACGAGGGAAGTACAAACTTGCCCTTGGGTCCTGCCCTATCGACCCCAGAATTCCAGGGGACTGTGCAGGTGATTTTCCTCCATGGGGAACTGATGACTCTCCCATCCCTATTTCTTCATAGGATTATCTGGCTGAGTTATTTTTGGGGGAGGGGGGGTTCCTGATGCCAGTTTTCCCAGAGAGGAGCTACGTGAAAGATTGAGCTGCTGAAAGAGAAGTGTCTCCGCATATTCATTTACCCTGTCGTCTCAGTTCAGTACCCCCATGTTCACCTTTGCCCTCCTGTTTTGCTCTCCTCGGAGAAGACCCTCCCATCTTCTGCTTGGATGGAAAGACAACCATTCAGAGTGGGAAGAATGCTAAAGGACCTACCTCCTACTTAAACAGCACCCAACAACCCTCCCTGTGGATCTCCCTCTTCCCCTTCACCATTTCCGTCTTGGAAGGATCCTGCCTCTACATCCTGCAACGGCAGTCCGTTTGTGGTTGTTCCCATAGCAAGTCTAGGACTTGGCTTTTGGGAGGCTACCGAGTCAGTTTCCATTCATCCACCTGCTTCTAGATTCTAGATGTTCGTTGGTATCATTTCCTCTGTGTTCTCCTCACCACTGGAGATGTGTACCTTTGAGCTGCCCGTTTACTGTGATCTCGGTGGAAGTTTTTGGAGAGAGAACAAAATTAGATATGTGTGTTCCGTTTGCTATCTCTACCCAGAAGATTTTATGTTCTTTCTCCTTGTCTTTAGGCTGAGAAGATAGGGTGGGGGCAGGAGTTGGCAATAATGCCAGCTTGAGGCAGTTCCAGTCTTCGTTACAGTATCTGTATTCTGTTCTTTCTTCTTATAGTGGTTAATTAATCAATAGTCTAAGTTTTTATTATTGTATTTATTTTGGACCTCACTGTATTGGCTCCTGGGAGAGAGAATGTCTATGAGGAGGTTTTCATTGCCTATGGCAATCCCTGACCTGGAAGCCTCTCCATAAACATCTTTGTGCATTAAAGTTGGTCCTTCTTGAAGTTTATTTTCCTGAAGTGCCCGAAGTGGGATCCTGGGATGTGGACCCTGCTCTAAGGATGGTCCCTGTACCCTCCTCAGGTCCCCTCATGCCTCGGCCCCTCCATTCAGCACAGCTACCTTGTGTTCAGCAGCAGCCTGGACTGTACTGAACAGAAAAGCCCAAATTAGATCAAACTGCCTCCATCCAGGGACTAGAAACAAAAACATTTTTAATTTTTTATTTTCCAGGACATGAGCCTAAAACCTTTAAAGATCTTTAGGGCTGGGATTGTGGCTCAGTGGTGGAGCGCTTGCCTCGCATGCGTGAAGCACTGGGTTTGATCCTCAGCACCACATAAAAATAAATAAATAAAGATTTTTTTTAAAAAGTCTACATGATTTATAAAAAAAAAAAAAAAAAAAAAAAAGATCTTTAAGCACACCAGCCTCCTCCCTATTCCCAAGACTAACCAATAAGCAAAGCAGGAGCTTCAGGCCCCTCTCCCCAGCATCCCAGGCCTGAACTGGAGTTTTCCTGAGCTTATATTTCTGATGTTTGGACTTGCAGCACAGAGGTTATGGTTCCTCATGAGAAAGAATCTGGGCCCAGGATCCCTGAGTATTCAGTTTTCAATTCCATGAAAGAGAGCTGAGCTGAATTTTTTCCATCTTATGTTTTTCTGGCTCTGCCTCTGGTTAGTGTCCCAGAGAGGCTGGAATCTAGGTGGCCTATTTGTAAGCCTCACTCACAACAGGGGCAGAACTTTGTCCTCAATCTAGTGCCTGCTGATGACACACAGACAGGGTCTGCAGGAGCTGGGGGCTTTGAGGCCTCAGACACTTCCGAGAAGGGCTGAGGTGTTCATCTGAGCATGTGTGTCCCTCACGGAAGACTATGTCTTCCTCTCTCTGCCAACGGTTTACATTCCAATTTTGTTCTCCCCTTGAGGGTCCATCAGAGTGTCCTTTCCTCAGCTTATGTGATTAAGCCAATTCACAAGCTCCAGAAGAGCCTTTGGCTAACGTATTCAGACGATCATTGCAACCTGGGTACCACCTTGCAGACAGCCCCCGCTTGTTTGTCCACTGTAGCAGGCTTTCAGGAAGGAAGGAGGTTATCTGGTGTTATGGATTGGGTATGCCCCAGAAGATTCATATGTTAGAAGCTGGATCCACAGTGTAGCAGTGTTGAGGTGGTGGAACCTGTAAGAAGTGGAGCATAGTACAACGAACATTCACTCTCAGAAGGGATTAATGCGGGTCTTATGGAGGGAGCTAGCTCCTCCAAGAATGAGTTGTTAGGAAAAGAATAAGCCTGGCCCCTCAATCCCTCTTGCTTCCTGTCCAACCATGTGAATAAACTCTCACTTTTACTCCTAACATGATGTGATATGGCCAGAAAGCTTTTTTTTTTTTTTACCAGAGCCTGAACCGATGAGGATGCCCCATCTTGGATTTTCAGTCTCCAAAACTGTGAGCTAAATAAACTTTTCATTATACATTATACAGACTCAAGTAGTCTGTGATAGAAACAGAAATTGGATTAATATATCTGACATGATATTTCTAATGAATCTACTTACTATTTCCTTGCTCACAATATTTTAGAATTTTCTAGCAATAAACATAAAAGCCTAAGTCTTCTAGAATTTTCCTGTCCCTGCTTTTTATACAATGGGATTTTTTGTCCACCTTGACTTCCTTTGTGCCTTCCCCACTCCTGGGGCCTCTGGGAATAAGGATCCTGCTTACTGTGCTAACCACTGTGCCCAGCAAACAGGAGGAGGTGCTGGGAAATTATATGTTGAGTCAAACTCATGTTATAGGAGTTTTGTGGTTTTTTTTAAGTGTCAAGACTGAGTTTTATCTCAGCCTGGATTCCCTAGAAAATAGAGTCTGAGGCAGAAGCTTAGATGTTAATATTTTGGAGGGAAGTGAATCCCAGAGAAGCAGGTGTGAGGCAGGCAAAGAGAAGGAAAGCCTAAGGGAGGGCATGACTGAGCTGGCCACAGCTTTGCAATAAGTGGATGGCTCAAACTCCTAAGAAGTCTTCAGAGGGGCTGTATGAACCACCACTATTCCAAGAAGTCTGCCTTGGAGGAGGAAAGAAGAAGAATTGATTTATCAACTCCTTTCTTCCAGTTCCTATGTTTCCAGGTGGCCTTCCCAGTTGTCTCTCCACTTGTACATATGTGTGTATTACCCTCTGTACAGCCTCCTCCCAGTGAGCCCCAGGGTTGCTGAATTCTAAGGCCACTGTAGTGCATCTTGAGAACAAGCTACAATGTTCAGGCCAGCTAGCTAGGGGCACCCCTTGCCTACTGTCCCATAACTCATAGCTCCATAAGCCAACCCAGCAAGCCAACAATATGTATAGAGGCTAAGTGGGTCTACAGCTGCTGGCATCTGAGCAGGGTCAATCTCCAGGACAGGAAGCAAGAGACTTGTAATGGGCTGCAGGGACTGGTGGCTGGGTGAGCAGAGTGCTAGGTGGGCATGGCCTCCACCACAGGCTGTAGTCTCTAAGATATATCAGCCACAATATTCATAAAACAATAAAAAATTTCTAGTCATCAATTTGAAGTAGATCAACAAAGGATGCACATGTTGGAATTAGCAGAGAAGGGCTTTAGTATAACTATCATGCCACCTAATGACTTAGTCACCTCCCAAAGGCCCCATTTCCTAATATCTTCACTTTGGGTTTGGATTTCAAGACACAAATTTTGAGGAAACATAAACATGTAGTCCAGTCAGTGTTGCTCAAGTCTCTTATTTCCTTATTGATCTCTCTGATTGTGGTATTCATTATTGAAAGTGGGGTATAATAGTTCTACAACAATTATCATAGTGTAAAATCCAAACTCAAAATGGAGTCACTCTGGCTCAGGCCGGCATGTATTTGCTAACCTGCTTTTTATGATTCTGTGATTAATGCTTTGCTATGCTTGCTTCTCATGGACGGGGCCAAACCACAGGCTGCCAGACCCTATCTAAAGTTCCAGGAACTGAAAAGGGACATAAGAGGCACTGTCGCGATTGAACTGTAAATAACTATAGGTTAAATATTTGCCAAATCATGTTTTCCTGAGTCATGTAGCTAGCCCACCCTATAATAACCTCTGAAACCCTCATTTCGGGGTCACTCTCTGAAGGAAAGGAGAGCTGACCCCAATTGATTGGTCTGTGTTCCTATTTCCTCAATAAACTTTGCTGCTTTTGCAGAGTTGTCTGGGCTGCACTTCTTGGGGAGAGGTGTGGGTTGGATGCAACAGTAGAACTATCTATGTCTCCCTTCAATTTAGTCAGTGTTTGCTTCATATGTTTTCAGTACCTGAAGTTTGGTGTACACATGTTTATAATTCTTATGTCTTTGTTGTGTATCAACAATTTTATCAATAAATAATGTCCTTTTTTTGTCTCTTGTAGCAGTTTTTGACTTATTCTATTTTGTCTGATTAGAGTATAACTTTCCCGGTTATCTTTTAGTTGCTAGTTTCATGGAATATATTTTTTTATCCTTTCACTTTCAATCTATTTGTGTCTTTGGATCTAAAGTGAGTCTTTTGTTAATAGTATATAGTTGAATCATGTTTTTTTAAAATCCATTTTGTGTATCTATGCCTTTTGGGTATTTTAATCCATGTACATTGAAAGTAATTATGGATAAGGAAAGATTTACTTTTGCCATTTTGCTATTAGTTTTCTGTATGTCTTGGAGCTTTGTCATCTCTGACTTCCTACATTATTGCCATTTTTTGGTCTCATTATTGTTGTTGATGATGATAATGATGATGGTTTGTAGTGCTGAGTTGAACCCAGGGCCTTGCACATGCTAGGCAAGCTCTGCCACTGAATTACACCCCCAGCCCTTTTAGTTGTTTGTTTGTTTTTAGTGACACGTTTTGGCCCCCTTCTTATTTCCTTTTGTATATACTATTTCAATATTTTTGATACAGTATGTATGTTGCAAGGCAACAAGAAGTGCTGTGCCCCCAGGCTTGGGGAACTTCTCCTGGGAGTGTTATGCTCCCAAAGCAAAAATCACTGATGTCTGCCAATGCATCCAATAACAAGCTGATCTCTCCCAACACCCCAGTGAAGAGCTGTGTCCTGCTCATTGACAACACACTGTACCAACAGAGGTTCGAGGTTTATTTCTCACTGCCCCTGTGCTTCAAGAAGGGGGCCAAGCTGACTCCCGAGGAGGAAGATAATTTAAGCAAGAAACAAAGAAAATTTAGAAGAAATATGATGAAAGGTAATAAAATGCCAAAGTCAGTGATCTCCTGGATGAGCAGTTCCAGGGGGACAAGCTTCTTGCATGCATTGCCTCAAATCCTGGCCAGTATGGCCAAGCAGATGTCTATGTACTAGAAGAAGAAGCAAATCCTCCTCCCTCCTGTCTTAGCTTATGTAATAAAGATATTTATTGATTTTTTAGAGACAAGAAAATAAGCCCCTGGAATAATACAGAGGAAGAATATCTAACTCTTCAGAACCCAGGAATCCCAGGAGGGATCTGTGATAATCTTGTCATGCATCCACCTTCTGATTGTGGGTCCTGAGGAGACCCAGGTGACTATCCTTCCATCAGTACCTTGACAAATTCTTTGAGGTAAGCCCAAGAGTTTTGATGGTGCTCTACTATTTATTCTGTCTTTGCTGAGAATGTACAATCACCAGGTACAAAACACAAAAGACAGCAACATCAGTAAGATAATCAAACATTTCTGAGCACTATATATGTGGTTAATTCATCAGAGTGACCTGGGACAACATAGAGGAGTAACTCATCTATTAGTATAGATTAACTTATGCTCCTATCACCCCAAAGCTCCAAATCTTAATGGCTTACCACAGCAAAAAACATTTGTTCCCCATTCAAGGTCATGTTTGTGTTTAAGTTGGCTGTGCTTTCTGTGTTGTGCCTAGAAGCTGAGAAGGTTGAAATATTTGGAGAACAAAGACTGGATATAGATTTCTAAAGAGCTGTGAATTTAAAAAGACAAACAATCTGCCCCTTACCTATCTGAAAGATAATGGTGGAACAATGACAGGTTAGTCACAAAGACACTCCATTCAAAAGGAGATGAATGAAGATACAGAGCTGACACTGGCCTATGGCAAGATATTGTGAAATTCTGTCACCTTGCAAGTAAGGAATATTCCTTGAATTAGACAGCTGTTCTGATCTCCAGAGGATCCAACTTACTGTTCTTCTTGTCCCTGACTCCATCATCTGAGGGTGGCTCTGTGCTTTTCTCTTATCCTTCTTGGAGCTATCTGAGGTAGTCAATGCAGAGCATGCACTCTTTGGAGGCTGAGCAGTGTTTGGAGTTTGTTTCCTGTTTATAGAAGGCCAGAGGCCTAAGGAGCATTTTAAATTGTATCCAGGCTCTTTATTTCTTTAATAGTACAATTATCTCAGAAACATAACTGACCTCTGAACTATCTAAATTCCAATCAGCTTTATTTGCTAGAGTATATGCACAGTTCTTTTAAAAACACATCTCTATCTATCTATTTAATTCCAGCTACCTGGACTTCATCAAACTTGGGAGGAGAGTGTTTTGGTGGAATTGTGCCCCCTCAGATTCACATGCTAAAGTTCCAACTTTCAGTACCTTAGAATGTGACTGTATTTGAAGACAGGGTCTTTAGAGATGTTTAAGTTTAAATCAGTTAATTGAGGTGGCTCAAATTCAATGACTGGTGTACCTAATAGAGGAGATTAGGACACAGACACACAAAGGAAAGAACATGAAGATGAATGAGAAGGTGGTCGACTATAAGCCAAGAGAGAGGCCTTAGAAGAAACCAACCCTAGCCCAGCCCAGTGGCGCATGCCTGTAATCCCAGCACTTTGGGAGACTGAGATAGCCTTTGAATCGGTAAGTTCAAAGCCAGACTCAGCAATGGTAAGGCGCTAAGCAACTCAGTGAGATCCCGTCTCCACATAAAACACAAAATAGGGCTGAGGATGTGGCTCAGTGGTTGAGTACCCCTGAGTTCAATCCCTGGTATCAAGAACATAGAAAAAGAAACCAACCCTGCCAGCACCTCAAGGTTCGACTTTCAGTCTCCAGAACTGTGAGACAATAAATTTCTGTTGTTTAAGCCACTCATTCTGTGGTACTTTGTTATAATAGACCTAGAAAGTTAATACAGAGAGCAGCATCTCTATGGTCTCCTTGCTGAGCCATTTCACCCAGTTGAGAAGATACACTGGGTCACACCTAAGTCCACTCAGAGATTTTAATGTTTGATGTGACAGGAATACGACTGGACCTTTGCCTGAACAAAGTTAAAATAGTCTTTTTTCATTTAAAATTCCTCTCAGTTTTATTTTATCAAATGGGAATGAGACCTGTTTGCCATTCCTAATCTGACAAATTCCTGAATTTCTGTACTTTCTCTATTCCCTTCCATGTCTGCTTGCATATTGATAGTTTGTTTTCTAGTCTTTTCTCCTGGAACTACAAACTTATTAGGTTGATCATCTACCTTCCAATGACTCTTAACAACTTTGCAAGACTATTTTGGTGATGGTTTGTCAAATGTACCAATGTAAAACAGGTTCTAAAATCAGTCCTATTTAAAATTTATTTTTAAAAAATTTGAGATAGGGTTTTGTTAAATTGCCAGGCTAACAATCTCAGCTTTCTGAGTAGCTGGGATTACAAGCATGTACCCCCGTGCCAAGCTAACAAGTTTCTTTAAAACTTCATTCCTTGAGGTTAAGAGTGTAGCTCAGTGGTAGAGCACTTTCCTACCATACATGAAGCCCAAGGTTTGATTCTCAGAACCACAAAAAACAAACAAACAAAAAACAACAACAGGGATGAGATGGTGGCTCAGTGGTAAAGCGCTTGCCTAGTATGCGTGAGGCACTGGGTTCGATTCTCAGCACCACATACAAATAAATGAATAAAATAAAGGTGTTGTGTTCATCTACGACTAAAAAAGTATTTAAAAAAAAAACAACAAAAAACCCACCTCATTTATTGAGAACCACAAGTTCAAAAAGCCTTGAGACAACCAATTCCCTACCTGCCATCAAAAAGGTCTCAAGGGGATATATTTTCAGATGGTGCACTTATTGTAGGTGGAAATGGAGACCCGCTTGACCACTCAGTGGATGTGTGAAGGGAGGTGTGAGGCTGGTGTGGTGCTGAGGGGACACCCAAAGCACTTTTTACTAAAGGGTGGGAAAAGCAAATGACCTCGGCATTTGCAACATGGTCACAACAGATTAGCATTTGGACAAAGATTGCTTGCCTAAAATAAATGGAGGAAACCTATGATAGATTAAAAGGTATTAAGAATCATATGAACAAAATTAAATGTGTAATTCAAACCAAGATTTGGGACTAGTCAGGAAAATTTGGTTGCTGACTAGATATTAGGTGTTTTTAAGAAACCAGTTTTGTTTTATTTTATTTTATACTGGGAAATGAACCCAGGGGCACTCTGCCACTGAGCTATATTCCTCAACCCTTTTTATGTTTTATTTTGAGACAAGATTTTGCTAACTTGCTGCGGCTGGCCTCAAATTTGTGATCCTCCAGCTTCAGCCTCCAAGTCACTGGGATTAAAGGTGTATGTCATCATGCCTGGCATCACTGTCTATTTTTAAAATGAGATAATGGTTTGGTGTTTATGTCAGAAGAGTTCTTTTCTAACAGATGCATATGATCCAGAATTTTCTTTAAAACAATTCAGTGCAGAGGTTGGGACGGAGACACAGAGGAAATGTCTGTGTGTTGGAGGAACAAGTAAAGAAGAAACAAGATTGGCCATTGTTGTTATTTAGCAAGATGGTGACTACTTGGGGGATGATTATACCATTCTCTGTAATTATAAAAATGACATCCTCCATAATAAAAATAAAATACATAGAATGAAATGTTGACCAAATTTTTCTGTTTAAACAGGTAATTTAGAGAACATTATCTGAAGAGGCATTGTAAGGAAGAGATTACAAATAAGAACAGATAATTTGAAAAGTAATAACTTCCAATATCAGTGTCTCTGTTAGCTATAGTCACATAGCTGCTCACCAGCAGAATTGGAATTTGGTCTTTTGCAGCTTCACTCCTGAGCTCACTCTCTCTTGATAACTGTGTTATAATGAGTCACAGCCCATCACTTCCGTGCATCAAACTACTTATACCACAGCCCTTTGATCTGTCTTGAATCATATCAGGATTAGTAGTTGGTAAGTTAACTGGGCACTCATGAATGAGCACTTATGCTAGAGAGTTGCTAACAAGCCTTGAATGCTCACTGTGCCATGGACATTGTCAATATATTATAAGAAAAGACAAGAGAATATGTGCCAATCTAGACAATCAGTTAAATGGAGTTCAGTTAGGATAGCCATTATTGTACTTTTTTTAAAAAATATTTTTTATTTGTTGATGGATCTTTATTTTATTCATTTATTATTTATATGTGGTGCTGAAGATCGAACTCAGGGCCTCACACATGCTAGGCAAGCGCTCTACCACTGAGCTACAGCCCCAGCCCCCATTATTGTACTTTTGAGGGAACAGTGTATTAGTCAGCTTTACTTTGGTAACAAATAGGAACCCAATCTCAGTGGTTTGCAACAATATACATTTATGTTGGTGCCTGTAAATCAGTGGTGGTATCATCTAATTTCAGAACTAGCTTGGAAAACATTCCCTTTTTAGGCCCATTTTTATAGCAAAGAAAAACAAACAAAAGATAGAGCTGAACCATTTAATTGTTCTTGATGTTTCTGATTGGCTGATGTAAGATAGTCCTGTTCACATTCCACTCACCAAAGCAGGTCAAGGACTGTACTACCACCTTTGGGAAGACACTGCAGGTCACATGTATAATTCTCTTACATAGAATATAGTAGATAGTTGGGATCAATAATCCAATTGCCTGCATATCCCAAGATGTTAACTATTGCTGCAGTAGAGTACAGGACTATTGCTGCTATGTTTTTCCATTCTTATATTTCTTATATCTCCAGTATTTATGTATACGTATATTTTCAATACTAGGGATTGAATCCAGGGCTTCACACTTGTTAAGCAGGTGCTCTACTGCTGAGCTACACCCCCAACCCATATACCATATTAAATCATACCCAGATGCTTCATTGTGAAACTACAGAAAATCAAAGATAAAGAGAAAAAATCTTAAAAATGGGAAAAGCTGGCATCGATCACCTTCAAAGAGCAACAAATAAAATAATACCTGATTTGTTATTAGCAACAATAGCACCCAGAAGACAATGGAATTATGTCTTCAACAGTTTGAAAGAAAATAACTAGCCAATAATTCTATATTTAGCAAAATGACCTTTTAATAATGAATATTAAATAAAGACATTTTTAGGAAAACAAAAGCAAAAGAATTTGCCATCAGAGCCAGCCGCAGTGGCACATGCTAATCCCAGCACTTTGGGAGACTGAGACAGGAGAATCGCGAGTTCAAAGCCAGCCTCAGCAGGCACTAAGCAACTCAGTGAGACCCTGTCTCTAAATAAAACACAAAATAGGGCTGGGGATGTGGCTCAGTGGTCGAGTACCCCTGAGTTCAATCTCCAGTACCAAAAAAAAAAAGAATTTGCCATCAGCACATCAAACTGATGTAAAAACTAAGCTTTGTTCTTTGGAGAAAATAATCCCAGAAAAAAGACCGGAGATGCACCAAAAGATGAAAAACAATGAAACATTAGTTATTTGAATAATTTTAATGCACCCTGTATGAAACAATAATAATAATGTTTTATGGGACTTTTAAAATATAGAATTAAAATGTATTGCAATAGTAGCACAAAAAGTATGTATGTGGGTAAATGAGGTTAAAATAGTCTGAGATCCTTGTACTCTCTGGTTGGGGATAAAATTCCAATTAATATTAGGCTTTGATAAGTCCAAGATGATACTGTAATGTCTAAGATAAACAGTATTATCTTTGTGAAAAATAAAGTTAGTCAATAAATAATAAATAATGATAAGTAAATAAATTAAGTCAATCAATCTGGAAGATGGCAAGACAAGTTTTTTTGTTGTTGTTGTTTGTTTTTTTTAAAGCGTACTGCGCTGGGCACAATGCCTGTATTACTAGTTACTCAGGAAGCAGGAGGATCACAAGTTTGAGACCAGCCTGGGCAACTTAGTGAGATCCTGTCTCAAAATAAAAAATAAAAAGATCTGGGGATGTAATTCAATGGTAGACCATCCCTGGGTTCAATCATTGGTACTACACACATACACACATACACCCAAAGACTGGCATAGTATGTGGACAATTTTATTTTTTTATTTTTTTTATTTTTTTAAAAATTTTTTTAGTTGTAGATGGGCACAATATCTTTATTTATTTTTATGTGGTGCTGAGGATCGAACCCAGAGACTTACACATGCGAGGCAAGCGCTCTACCACTGAGCCACCACCCCAGCCCCCGACAATTTTATTTTTCCAAAAATGGCCAAAGAAATATGTCTGATCCCACATGTTCTTCCAGAACTTCTGCAATCTTCATTAGGGTGTTCTATTTCTTCTCTCCTTGTACATAGTCAGGGTTTTGTGGTTGTCTGGATGAATAGACCACTGTGGAAGTGATGTCACATGACTTTAGAGGGAAGTCATAAGAGGCAGTACAACCTCTGCTCAGTTCTCGCTCTTGGAGTTCACATCTCTGGGACCGAGAAGGGGCCACATATAGGTTTCCTGGCCAACAGTCTCAGCTAAGATTCTTTAACACACATTTCTTTAATGGATAGTATAATTGGGGGAAAATCAGTAAAGACGTAGATTTGAGTAACACAATCAAATTGACAAAATATGTGTAAAACATCACCTCCAACAACTGTGAAATTCACATTTTTTAAGGATAGAATGGACAAAGAAATGGAATATTACAAAGAATTGGAATAACACAGAGTATGTTCTCTGATCACCAGAGTTCAATAACATAAACATAAGTAGAAAATTCATGTGTGTTTGGAATTCTAAATAATTAAACAATTAATGGTTTAAACTAAAGAAAATAACATACTTCTCTTACTTTGAATCCCCATAAATCAGGACCTGAGAAAAGCACCTGATTTCATATAGTTTACTTGGGAGATGACACTAGAAACAGAAGTGAAGGAGAAAGAGAGACAAGGAGGGCAGGAAAGTTGATAAAGGATGAGGTGATGAGCTGGTCACTGCTGTGGGAGCTGGGGCTCAGTAATCCCACTGGGAATCCTCTGATGTACTAAGAAAGAATCCATGAAGGGATGGGAAAGTTAGAGAATTACCCATTGACTGTAAGCCTTGAGGTGGAAAAGCAGAGAGACCTCAGTGCCTAAAAATGACATTCGGGTAAATTGCATGGAACTGTATAAAAGCTCTATGCAACTTGTATATGCTGTTCTAGAAGCAAGAATCTCACAAATGCCTGATACAGTTCCTTGGCCTTTGTGACCACTGTCCCCAGCTAGATATTTTCTATTTGCCCTTCCAGATCTACTCCAAAGCCCTGGAAAGGCCATCTAATAAATATTTCAGGCTTTGTGGGTCATATGGTTTCCACTGCAACTGCTCAACTATGCTGTTATAGCTTGAAAGCCACAATAGATGATACTGACAAATAACCATTTATTGGCTGCATCCCAATAAAACTCTATTTATGAACACTGAAATTTATATTTCTTGTAATTTACATATGTCACAAAAATACTGCTTTTAAATTAAATTTCAATATGCTATTTTTTAGAGTAGTTTTGGGTTCACAGCAAAACTGAGAGGAAAGTGTGAACATTTCCCATACACCTCTTCCTCAAACATACAGGACCTCTCCTGTTATCAACACCTCCCACCACAGTGGCACAGTTGTTGCGATTGATGAACATACTTTGGTGTATCATTATCATCCAGAGTCCATAATTTACATTAAGCTTCACTTGTGTGTGTTCTTTGTGCTTGGACAAATATATACTGATGTGTATCCACTATTATAGTGTCATACAATATAGTCTTGCTGCCCTAAAAATCCATCTATTGTCTCTTCCTCCCCTCAACCCATGGCAACCACTTTTCTTTTTACTGTCTTCATAATTTTACCATTTTAGAGTATCATATAGTTGGAATCCTCCAATATGTAGTCTTTTAAAACTGGCTTGTTTCACTTAGTAATTTGCGTCTAAGTTTCCTCCATGTCTTTTCATGGCTTGATAGGTCATTTGTTTTTAGCACTAATATTCCATTGTCTAGATGTGCCACAGCTTATTTATCTAATCACCCATTGAAGAACATCTTGGTTGCATCCATGTTTTTACTGTCATGCATAAAGCTGCTATAAACATCTATACAGACTTTTGTGTAAACAAAAGTTTTCAGTTTCTTTGGATAAATATCAAGGATCATGATTTCTGAGTTATATGGTAAGGGTGTATTCTTGCCAACTTGTTTCTACCTTATAATCTTGTAGTGTCCCTGCAGGATACCAATACCTTGCCTTTAAGGGGAAGACCAATATTTACAGCACCCAATGCAAACAATATGCAGCCTTAAGCCAATAGATTCTAGTTAGACAATCACAGTTGCTGCAATAAACAGAAACAATCTGTTCAATTAATATCTGCAATATAGTCAGTTTGCGTAAGGAAGACTCTGTCTCAAAACTTTAAAAGAATTGTTTTTAAAGGGCTGTGGATGTAGCTTAATGGCAAAACCCCTTGGGTTCAATCCCCACTACCAAAAAGCAAAACAAAACCAAAAAACATTCTCAGCTCATAAGCCATGCAAAAACAGATGTCCTGCTGGATTTAGAGCCTAGACTGTAGTGGGGTTTTTTTTTTGTTTTTTTTTTTTGGGCTGGGGGTTGTTTTACTTTCTAGATTATATTACAAAATCATAAGGTTTATGTAATATAGATTCTTCACTTGTGGCCCCCATTCCCTCCAAGATCTTGTTCTCTTCTATCAGAGATGATTTTCCTCCTTGTCTCTCTTTCTCTCTCCCTCACTTCTGCTTCTAGTTACCTCTCAAGTAAACAAACTATATGAAACCAGGTGCTTATCTCAGGTCCTGCATTTCTGGAAACGCAAAGTAAGAGAAGCATATTATTCTTTTAAGTTTAAACCATTAATTGCTTTAATTATTTAGAATTCCAAATACATATGAATTTTCTACCTATGTTTTTGTTATGGAGCTTTGGTGATCAGAGTATATACGCTGCGTTATTCCAATTCTTTGTAATCTGTTGAGACTTATTTTACAGCCCAATATATGCCTGATTTTGGTAAATTTGATAAAAGTCACTTATGTCCTTAAAAAGAAGGTGAATTTCACAGTTGTTGGGGGCAATGTTTTACACCTACTTGGTTGCTTAAAACAATGTGACTAGAGCTATTCTGTTAGTTCTTGATGCTCAAGATGCAGGTAAGAGTTGGAGCAGCCTCTTAAGTCTAGACCAAGTGAATTACATTTTTTTAAAATATTTATTTATTTTTTAGTCATAGGCGGACAGAATATCTTTATTTTATTTTTATGTGGTGCTGAGGATCAAACCCAGTGCCTCACGCGTGCTAGGCGAGCACGCTACCACTGCGCCACAACCCCAGCCCAAGTGAATTACATTTGAGGGAAAGCACTATATCTAACACTTGTGATTATACCTCTTTGAAGAACACATTAAATAGTATATAAGTAATTTGCTTATGTCAACCACTTGTCTGTGCCAGGTAACTTTTATTTACCTCTAGACCCACTCCATGGATTGCATCCTTGGGCTTTCAGTGGGTTTGGTCATAGGAGATAGATACAAGGGAGAAAGAGAGGGCAGAGGAATGTTTCCAACTCTCACTCTGGCTACCATGGGCTTCCTCTGTGTATGCCACAGCTTCCTTTACGTACAGTAACATTCCCCACTTCCACACTGTCCCATCTTTGTCCCTCCTATTCAAGCTGTGACCATCTTTGAGGCCCTCCACCAGCCCTTGCTTGTTTTCTTAACCCCTGCCTACACCTTTGTAAACTTTCTTTCTCAATCTCTCCTCAAGTTGCCCAATTTGAGCACACCACATTTTTTCCTGCCAGGACACTGAATAATACAACACCTTAAAGTTTGTGTATTTATGTCAGCCCCAAATATTATATTTGGGACTATCTTGAACATGCAGGCATTTAAGAATTTCTATAAGGGCTGGGATTGTAGCTCAGTGGTAGAGCGCTTGCCTCATATGCATGAGGCACTGGGTTTCGATCCTCTGTACCATATAAAAGTAAATAAATAAAATAAAGATATTGTGTCCATCTACAACTAAAAAAAAAAAAAAGAATTTCTATAAGTGATAACCAGGCATGGTGGCGCAAGCCTGTAATCCCAGCACTTTGGGAGGCTGAGACAGAAGAATTGCAAGTTCAAAACCAGCCTCAGCAACAGCGAGGTGCTAAGCAACTCAGTGAGATTCTGTCTCTACATTAAACACAAAATAGGGCTGGGGATGTGGCTCAGTGGTTGAGTACCCCTGAGTTCAATTCCTGGTACCAAAAAAAGAAAGAAAGAAGAAAAAAAGAGAGAGAATTTCTATAAGTGAGACAGCAATAAAGAAGGTGCTGGAGATGAGAACTTTTGGGAGGGGTCAGAAATTCATCCAAAGACCTCATTCTTTCAGAAAAAAGGACCCTCCTCCAACTCAAGTGCTTGCATTGCCTGCAGCAAGAAAATGTTAATTCAAAGAGATTAATTTTTATTTAAAAATAATTTCTACTCGAATTTCTACTTTGTTCAACAATTATTGTGCTGCTAGCCTGAATTTTCCCTATGAACTAAACAAACCAAAAGAGGAACAGGTAGTGCAGTGCCTGGGAGGGAGTCCAGGTAGGAACACAACCTAAAGGATGGGAGCAGCTATGGCTAAGCCAGGGGAAAGCTCATCTGTCACAGTCTGTCCGCAGCCCAAGTACACAGAAGCCGCCGGGTCTAGTGGGTCCAAGAGTACCTGGTGACCTCTTCTTTTTTTTTTAAATATTTTTTTAGTTATAGATGGACACAATGTCTTTTTTTTATTGCTTTGTATGTGGTGCTGAGGATCGAACCCAGGGCCTCACGCATGCGAGGCAAGCGCTCTACCGCTGAGCCACAATCCCAGCCCTGGTGACCTCTTCTTGCAGAAGCCAAATCAGGAGCGGAGTCTGAGGGAGTGGTAGAGGCGGAGCCAGGGGATCGCACCCTCACTTTTCTTTCTTTTTTTTGGTACTGGAGATTGAACTCGAGGGCACTCGACCACTGAGCCACATCCCCAGCCCTATTTTGTGTTTTATGTAGAGACAGGGTCTCACTGAGTTGCTTAGCGCCTCGCCCTTGCTGAGGCTGGCTTTGAACTCGCAAGTCTCCTGTCTCAGGCTCCCTAAGTGCTGGGATTACACTTGAGCCACCACTCCTGCTACCTCACTTTCTATCTTTAGGGCCCGCCAAGCTTGGGCTCAGATTCACCGGGAGCTCTGCGGTCGCAGTGCACAATGCTGGGGGACACTCCTCCAGGCTCACTCCTCCACACTGGATCACAGCCCTACTATCCAGCTGGAAGAAGGACTTGTGGGCAATGGCAGAGGTGACAGTCACATCTCCCGCACACAACTCCAAGTACAAGACCTTGCCCTGTTGCCCAGTGAGCCCCAGTGAGCGGCAGATGAACTGATCTCGGGGGGAGTAGACTCCACTTGCACGCTGGGGTGAGGGGGCAGGGGAAGGGGACATGGACAGTGCTGTGGGAGGCTGGAACTGAGGTGACTGCAGCCCGACAGTGCTCCTGCGGGTAGCCCAATTTGGCATCTATTTCCCTCCCAGTGTGCTCATGCTCACCAGCAATGAAAGCAGTGCCTGGAGACCCTGAACTCGTCCTCTGTACAGGCATGCAGGATCTGGATGTCCCCTGAGAAGAGAGATTTACAAAGGCCCATGGGTGGGGTGAAGGAGAATACACGTCCCCTTGAGGAAGAACTCAAACAGGGGCAAGAGGATGCCCCACTCTGCCCTCCCAACTCTGCTTCCCAGTTGAGCAGTACTTTTCAGAGTGTTGGCAAACTGGCACTTGGCACACTGAGGATCCTCACTTGGTACTGATGCCCCATCCTTGAGACCCTCTAGCATCCTCCACTACACAGAGGGGCAGAGAGCGCCCATTGCGCAGATAGTCACTGGCTTGTACAACTGGCACACGACATCCCCAACGTTGACCAGCCACCACACCCTGCCTAGAGAGGGTGACAGAAAGAGAAACCACAGGAAGGTCAGGCAAATACAATATATGGAGCCAGCTCCCTGTGTCCCCAAATCCCCACAGACACTGGACCTATCTTTCTGCTGTTCTTACCTGAGGAATACAGGAGGCTTTTCCAAGAAGATGACCCATTCATCATCTTCAGCCGTCACAAGTTGGATATGGGGCAGTCTCAGCACTGCCAGCCAGACACTGGGTAGCACTGAACTGAACCCCCTCCAGGTCTCCTAACTTCCCATCAATCTCAGGGCTGTCTGAAACCTCTGATCTGGTTCCTGATTGTTGATCAGCCTCAGTGACATACAGCTCTGTCCTTGTCATTCTCAGTCCCTGATTGCTTGCCCTCTTTTCTTTGTCCCAGTCTCAGCACCCTTCACATTGTGTAGAAGCCAGAGCTGACAGCAAGGATTCCTTGAGGAGATCAGACCGACCCCTTCACCTCCACCCACAACCACCTGTGCTCCCATTGGATCCCTTTCCACGACACCTTCCCTCTCTCCTGGCTTTTTCACTCCACGGCTGCCCCTACATGGGTTTGAGAAGTGGCTGCATTTGGTGAGTTTAAAAGATCCCCTAGAGCTGACTTTATGTTCCCTCCAACAACCCACTGAAAAGGAAAGTGAGGTCCTGTGGATACCATGGTCCAGCCCCAATCACTTCCTCTCTACTCGTCTTTATAGCTCTCTGCTTGGCAGGCTTCTGTGTTTCTATCATCATTCAGCCTTGGGTTTGGTGTTGACTTGAACTTTTAGAGGACTGTGTGTGTCATGGAAAATGTTTGTGAGAAGGACTAAGAATTCATTAGGGGGTAGTTACACAATGAAGAGGAAATCTGAGTGAGTATCAAGTCCTAGGCAGGAGGGGCAGTGTGTTCAGGGGAGGTTTAGTGCAGGGCTGGGGCTGCATTAATGACTATCTCCCTGAGTCTACTTCACACATCCCAGGGTCTTCAGAAGCAAGCTGCACTGAGCCAGGGTCTGTCAGGCCCAGTTTGGGGCACTGAGATGGCCTTCCTTCCCTCAGCAAGTCTAGGGCCTGGAATTCCTCCATACCGATGGAATTCCTCCCTGGGTAGGTTACAGGACGAAGGGACCAAGCCACATCCCAGAGGACAACAAGCATGACTGAAGGGCCATCAGCATCTTCTTTCCTGGATCCTCCAGTTTCCAGCAAGGAGGAGACTGCAGGCAACAAGTGAGCAAACATTAGCTCTGTCTCTCCACCCTGCTGGCTCCTATTGGGTCGCTCCCTGGTGCTTGCGACACTGTAGCTGGAGGTTGGGGCCAGGTCTAAATTCATGTTCAGGTTTGGGCAGATATCCACTGGGAGCTTCTGAGATGGATTTGTCCTAATCCACCATAGGAGTGAAAGCTCCTGCATATCCTTCCAAGTCAGGTTCCAGCCAGGCTTGGTGGAACATGCCCACAATCCCAGCTCTATTTGGGAGGCTAAGGCAGGAGAATTGTAAGTTGGAGGACAGCTTCAGCGACTTAGCAAGGCCCTAAACAATGTTGCTCAGTGGCAAAATGTCCCTGGGTTTTATCCCCAGTACCCCAAACAAACAAAAACATCATTCCATCCCTTCTTTGGGAGGCTTTTGCAACACCCCATCCATTTCATTCTTATAAAACTCTGTCATTCCCTCCTGTTTAATAAGGTACGCCCCAAAACTGCCTTTTTGCATAAAACTTACTTCTATAAATACAAAATGCATTATCTTCTTGTGTCTATGCCTCTGTCTTTCCTAGCATAATCTAAGACCCACCACGGTAGAGTCTTGCCTCAGTCATTGCCACAACCCCCTGCCCAGCATGGAACTTGGTTGAAAACAGGCCATTCAGCAAGACCATCTGGATGACAGCAGCCCCTTGACCCACTGTAGTCCCTGGAACAGAAAGAAGAAATTATTGCCAAGAAGAAGAGCTCCTAGAATAAATAAATCTGAGAAATGTCACTGATGCAAGTTAAATAGATCTCTACATTTGTAAGACTTCTGAAAGCCTTTAGTCTACATGAATGTACTGTGGTTGTTTCTCTGGCAGTGAACCCACTGGGGTAGGGTAAGTACTATTGTTATCCCCATTTTTTTAATAGATAAAGAAACTAGGCCATCAGGGTGGCACATGCCTGTAATCCCAGCACTTTGGGAGGCTGAGACAGGAGAACCATGAGTTCAAAGCCAGCCTCAGTAACCGCAAGGCACTAAGCAATTCAGTAAGATCCTGTCTTAAATAAAACACAAAAATAGGGCTAGGGATGTGGCTTAGTGGTTGAGTACTCCTGAATGCAATCCTCGGTACCAATAACAATAATAATTTTTAAAAAATAAAATAAAAGAAACTAAGGCACAGTGAAGTTGAGTACCTCCACCTACAGTTTCACAACAGATAATGGGCAAAGGTGAGATTTGAACCTAAACTGCATAATCTAGATATTTTTGAATGTGATTATGAAGGGAAAGGGAAAGAAGTGGTATCTGAGATGAGCCCCTGGAAGAGGATTTTGATAGAGTACGAAGGGGCAAAGATCAGGCGACAGGGACAGGAGCCTCGTGGGCATCAGGCAGATGTTGGAATACATGGAGCCAGCTCCTTGTGCACCTAAATCCATCAAAACTGTATCTCTGCCACTTCACTTCCATGTTAACCCTAGCTGTGGAGTGCAGGAGGACCTCTCCAGGAAAGGTGACCCGTTAGTCATCCTCCACCCATTAAGAGGCCCCCACCAGCACGGTTTGGGGCCCAAGGGTCCTCCGCAGGCAGCCTCATTTCTGCAAATCTGCCACTGGGTGGCACTGCGGCACCTCGGGAAGGGGACCACGCCTCCGGGAAACTGCCTCAAAAACTCGAGCCCAGAGGGAGAGAGGGTCGCTACTAGGGCCCTCCCGCACTGTGCAAGCTGCGGCGGAGCTAGGGTTACTGAGGGTTGTGAGAAATAGTTTCTGCCTTCTAGGAACCCACGATGGAACAGACACTTGAATAACAAACTAATTGCTCCAATAATAGACATAATTAGTTGCTTCAAAAGAACTGCAAGGAACAACGGGTTCCAACTGAGGGGCCCAGGGGAGGAGGCCAGTGTTTGAGCCTTGATATAGTAGTCCTCCACAGCCATTCTAGGACAGGATGTCTCTGAACGTGCAACGCGTACTGCGCGTTGGGGTGAGGTGGGAGGTGGGCTTTGGGGGGCGTGTTCCAGGCAAGTTTTGCAGTCTCCAGGAAGGCGATCTGAGGGGAGCTGAAGGCTGGTCGTCACAGTCAGCCACCTATTCCCGGTGGCAGAAAAGGGTGGGCTTCTGTGCTTATCATGACCATCTTTGTCTCCATTAAAGTACATAGTTAAGAGGCTTGGATTGAAGTTCCTGGTATTAGGACAACTAGAAAATTCTGGGACACCCGGACCTCCACCGCACTAGTTATAAAGAACATAACTAGGGGCTGGGGTTGTGGCTCAGTGGTAGAGCGCTTGCCTAGCATGTGTGAGGCACTGGGTTCGAGCACCACATATAAATAAATAAAAATAAAAGCCTATCAACAACTAAAACAAACAAACAAACAAATAAAAAAGAACATAACTAGCCTCCTGTTCTCTTGCCTTCCTGGGGCTCAACCTCTAGTCTCAAGTTTCCAGTTCTCACATGTCCTGGCCACGACAGCTCCTGGGGCTCAAAGACTGCATCTGTAAAAGGGGTCTTTTGAGTGCATAAAAATGTTGAAAAATGAAAAAAGTCAAAAGCCATGGGGTAGGAAAAAGCAGAACCTAAAGGCACACTCTGGTGTACTTGCAGGAGGCGGGGACAGCGTGGGAAGGAGGATCCCTTCTGCTCACTTCAGGTCTGGGCAGGATGCAATGGGAAGCCAGAATATATCTTTGTCCTTGGAGGACAATTCATCCTTCATATCTTCAGTGAAATGCCATTGGCCCTGCTTTGTAGAAGAACAATTCAATACCCAGTAGATACATTTTTTTTCATGAAATATTTGAAGATAGAACAAAGTCTCTATTTTTTCAAAATTTCTCTTCAGAAGCTAACTCATCATGGTGTTGAAATCCACATCCCCACGGTTTATCTGAAGTCTTCTTCCAAAACTGAAACCAGATGGATGGACCCGCTGAGATTTGAGACTAGCACCTTCAGGCCCCTGCAGGTGGTTGGCAAGGGGCCACTGGACTCTCGCCCACTACCGGAAGGGGGCTTCTGTTTTCTCTTGGTGTTCACACCCGCCAAGCAGCAGGCCAGGGCCGGGTGTGGCATTTCAGGCAGATACTCTGGCCCTGATGTTGTCACGTACACATGATTCTGGGTGAGATGTGATAGGAGAGTTTGGCGGCTCCCAGAGCCTCATGGATCCAAGGGTTTGCCAGGGAGGGCACTCCAAGTACTTTCCTCCACCAGTGTCCTGCCCTAGGGAGACCTCAGGTCACCTGTCAGAGGGATTTTCCCCTCTGCCCAACACAACTCCAGAAGCGTCAAGGGCTCTGCTCCAGGCTAGATATACATAGCAAGCACAACTTTTTCTTTTAAGTAGTGCTATAGATCAATACAAATTGCAGTTTTCCAGATATGCTGAGGACGAAGAATAAGAGAGAAAATTTTTTTGTCTCTAACCCCCCCGCCCCCTGCCCCTTGCCTTTTTTTTTTTTTAAAGGTCTGAGACTTCCAGACACTATACTTTTTTTCTTTTTAGTGTTGGGGATTGAACCCAGGGCCTTGTGCATGTGAGGCAAGCACTCTACCAACTGAGCTATACCCCCAGTCCCCAGACATAATGGCACTCAGTTGTATTTTTTTTTAAATGTTTATTTTTTAGTTATAGGTGACAGAATATCTTTATTTTATTTTTATGTGGTGCTGAGGATCGAACCCAGTGCCTTATGCGTGCTAGGCGAGCACGCTACCACTGCGCCATAATCCCAGCCCCTGCCCCCTGCCTTTGCCTCTGCTCCTAAACAATCACTTTTTAAAGTGTGGATTAGAGTCATGCAACTCGAGGATTAAGAAATGGATTTGGCACATGATTTGGGGTACCACACTCCGTAGTTAGATTGTATATAATTTATTCAGTCTCTAAATTAATCAAGTGCTGTTGGGTCAAACCAAGCTATGTTCTTCAACATTATGTACCCACAGTTTGACTTGGAGGGAGACAATTAAGATCAATGATCTCTGGCTGTGCAGTCAAGCCTGGAAATACTCCTGCATTTCTGTTGACAGTGGAACACTCACTGGATATCTCAGCTTCCAAGCTCCAGAAAAGCTTTCCACTTCACTTTTTTTTTGTACCAGGGATTGAACCCAGGGGTGCTTACCCACTGAGCCACATCCCCAGCCCTTTTTACTTTTTATTTTGAGACAGGGTCTTGCTTAGAGCCTAGCTAAGTTGCTGAGGTTGGCCTGGAACTTGTAATCCTCCTGCCTCAGCCTCCTGAGCCTCCGGGATTAGAGGCATTCGCCATCACACCAGGCTCCACTTCATTTTTATACTGACAAGTCACTTGTTTCTAATAGGAAAAGTATTTCCCAAAATGATGAGAGAGAGAGAAGAGAGAAGAAAAGAGATTAACCCCAAAAAGAAAACAAGTTAATATTTAAAACTGTAAATTCAACTGATATTTCAAATAAGATGAGTGACACAAAACTTAACTACAGGGCTGGAGTTCTAGCTCAACAGTAGAGCACTTGCTTAGCATGTGTGAGTCACTGGGTTTGGTCCTCACCACCACATACAAATAAATAAATAAAATAAAGGTATTATGTCTATCTACAACTAAAAATATATATATTTTAAAAACAACTACAAATACTATATGGAGCAATAAATGGAGTCTTCTTTGGAAATGGTAGGCACAATATAAATAGATAACTGAAAGAAAATCTTTCATCATGATACTGAAAGGTACAGAACCAAGTTCACCACAAGGGAGCTAATCCAAAGATGGATGAAATCATCAGTAAGGTGACTTTTCTAAATGATAGAGGTCAGCCAGTGAATTATGTTCTGGAAAACTTGCACATAAGCCAACAGAACTACAGTCAGTCATCCTTTTCAATTTCCTAAAAGAATTATCCAGAGTGATCTTCACATAGACCTGGACCATGTTCCAAGTTCAGTTTTTTGAGAAAATGGTTTGTGAGCTCATCTAAGAAGGCAATGAGCCCTAGAATAAGGAACAGGCAGTACCAAACTAATGTCATTTTCTTCTATGATGGTGCCTAATAGGTCAGAAAGTACAGAAGACTGCGCCAGAAGCATATTTTGAAATACTAAATTGATGTGGTTTCCCTTTTTCAATTCTTAGTGTCTTGTGGTTCTCCCTAACAGTCAGCCAGAACCTGTCCCTAATCCTGCCTGAGGAGGCAATTACTTCAGATGGGTACAGATATCTATGGAAAGACACCATTAGTTTTAAAATATGCTTTTGGAATTCATGACAAAGATAAAAGTGTGATAGAAGGGGCTTTGGACTCTCCAATCAAAAAACTATGGGCATATAATTTATGTCATAAATGACTGATGAGAAGGGTAGATAAAATGCCAAATTAGGCCCACTAATAAAAATAAAATTTCCCTGGCATGAAGATGGGTAGGACAAATAGGACTGAGGAGAGATATCAGAAGGGCTTAAGTGAAAGACACATGAACAAGCTGGGCACCAGGGTGTACACTTGAAATCTCAGCTACTGGGAAGGCTGAGGCAGGAAGATTGCAAGTTTGCGGCCAACCTCAGCAATATAGCAAGGCCCTAAGCAATTTAGTGAGACCTTGTCTCAAAATAAAAAATAAAAAAGACTAGGGACATAACTTTGTGGTAAAGCACCTCTGCATTCAATCCCCAAAAAGAAAAAAAAAAGATATATGGATGTGAATGGTGAGGCAAATGATAGAGGAATCAGCCTGAAGCAAGGGGCCCAAATGCCTTCCTTAGTATGAAGTAGGGAAGTCCTTCCTAAGTTCAAAGTTCTTTGAAGTCCAGAAATCATAGACTAAAAAGTCAATCCATTTGATTACACAAAATCCAGCTATTTCTGTTTTGGGGGGAAAAATCCTAGAAATATATTGTCAAATAACAGAATTGCATTACAGGCCATGATCAAATATTAAGGCATATATTTAACACACACACACACACACACACACCCACACACACATAAAACAATTGCTTTTAGACATGGAATAACAAGCAACACATGACTATAATGAGGAAAATAAAACAAGTTGATCACCAGAGATTTCTGCTTGGAGGGATATTTCAAACTGTGAAATAAGGAAGGAAAACCCAAGCAGAGCTAACAATTTTACTTAGATCAAAAGTCAAGACAGTTTAGAGTATCTTAGGTGTCTGGAAATTGCAGGGGAGAATTCAAAGAGGAGAGAATTAAGTGCACAGGAAATCTTCACGAATCTTTGCTAGGGCTAGGATTGTAGCTCAGTGGTAGAGCGCTTGCCTCCCATGTGTGAGGCACTGGGTTTGATCCTCAGCACTACATAAAAATAAATAAATAAAGATACTGTGTCCATCTACAACTAAAAAGTATTTTTTAAAAAAAGAATCTTTGCTAAATATTAAGACCTGAGTAGATAAGGTAAAATTCTACAAGACTGGATAAAAGCAAACAGGAAACTAAGCTGGAGCACATTTGAGTTCTCACCAGCCAGACTACAGAGCTCTAATTAACCACTTGGGGCTTTCATTAGAAGCCTTAGGTGGGCCATGATTGAGTAAAAGATTGTGGCTCAGCGGTAGAGCGCTTGCCTTGCATGCGTGAGGCCCTGGGTTCGATCCTCAGCACCTCATACAGAGCAATAAAATAAAGACATTGTGTTCAGCTACAAAAAAATTAAAAAAAAAAAGAGGTAACTAGCCCTAGAATGCAAGCTTTTCTTTACCCACTTTTATGCACTTTAAAAAAGTTCAGTCCCAAACTGAACTGTGGGTAACATTGTTAAATATGAGAACAAAGCCCAACACCTTATAAAGAGAGACAACAATATTTACACACTCAACAACTTAAAACAGACTTTGTCCAACATCCATACAAAATCACTAAACATGCAAAAGGCCAAAAAAGATTTCTCCTACAACTAGGATAAAAATCAGTAAACACAGATTCATTGACAGTTTTGACAGAATTAGCAGACAAGAATATTAAAACAGCTAATATAATTATGTTCAAGAGTTTAAAAGAAAATATGAGCATAATGAGACAAATTAAAAAAAGAACAAAATAGAACTCCTAGAGATAAAAAATACAATACCTATAATGAAAAAAGAAACTGGATGATTTTAACAACAGATTAAACACTGAATAAAAAGGTCAATAAACTTGATGATATAAGAACAGATTCTATTCAAAATGAATTTATAAAAAGATTGAAAACAGTGAACACAGATCAGTGGCCTGTGGGACAATTTGAAATCATCTAACATGTGGTATTGGAAACCTAGAAAGAAGTAAGAGACACACGAAGAAACATTTAAAGAAATGATGGTTAAAAATCTCCCACTTGAGATGAAGACAATATGGCAATAGATCCAAGAACATCAATAAAGATGAAGTGAGATGATTAGACACCTCCATCACCGAGACACATTATCATCAAATTGCTGACAGTCAGGATACGAGAAAGAGAAAATCTTAAAATTAGGCAAAGGAAAAAAGAAACAAGGATGACAACAGATTAATATAACTGCAAACTTCCTTTTAGAATCTATGCAAGCCATAAGGCCACGGTAGAGGATCTTTAAAGAGCTAAATAAAATTTTTTTGTCAACCTAGAACTACATATCTATCAAATATTAATAAATGACAAACAATAAAAACTTTTTCAGACACACGCACAAAAGCACCAAGTACATTTGTTCCAGTAGTTGTGTGCCACAAGAAGTATTAGAGAAAGTTCTTCAGGTGGAAGAAAAATAAAACCAGATAGAAACTGTGATCTGTAGAAAGGAAAGATTGGCACCATAAATAGTTGGGGATATTGGAAAATGTAGAAGTAAAATGTATGGAAGCCTTACCAAAATGAATAGAAGAAGGAAAATGGAAGTATGCTGTTGTAAGGCTTTTCCATTTTCCATTAGTTGATATAATATTATTTGAAGGTAGGCTGTGAAAAATTGAAGATATATATTGTACACCACAGAGCAAGCATTAAGGTTAACAAAACTAAGATGTAGAGCTAATAAGCCAATAAAAGAAGTAAAACAGAAATACAAAAATAAAATCAAAATAGGCAATGAAAAAGAAAGAACAGATGGCACAAAATAGAAAATGAAGGAGATAGTAAGTTTAAACCAAATCATTGTGATTAGTATAATAAATATACATGATCTAAATGTTATAGAGGCAG
>PVHX01011678.1:27217-39692 GCA_004024805.1 Geosciurus inauris
TAAGACCTTATCTCAAAATAAAATTTAAAAAGGGCTGAATATGTAGCTCACTGGGTTCAAGCCGCAAAACTTGGTGGGGGGGGGGGAGAAAGATTTGAATTACTAAGATTGGAAATGAAAGATGGACTATCACTACCAAACTTAAAAACTAAAAAGCATTTTAATGGAATACTATGAACAACTCTATTCTAACAAATTAACCTAATGGAAACTGACAAATTCCTAAACAGGTACCAACTACTGAAACTAATTTAAGAAGAAACAGAAGATCTGCATTGATCTATAAAAAGTAATGAGAATGATTATTTGTCAAAAGTGCCAAAAATATATCTTGGAGAAAACAGCCTTTTAACAAATAGTGCTGGGGGGGCTGGGATTGTAGCTCAGCGGTAGAGCGCTTGCCTCGCATGCATGAGGCCCTGGGTTCGATCCTCAGCACCACATACAAAGCAATAAAATAAAGACAATGTGTCCATCTACAACTAAAACAAAAAAAATTAAATAAAAAAAAAACAAAACAAATAGTGCTGGGAAAAGTGAATAGCTATATATAGAAAAACTATAGACCCCATTCCTTGCCCTGCCCCAAACCCAAATTGAAATGGACCAAAGACTTAGGAATTAGACCAGAAACTTTACAACTAACTGCTAGAAGAAAACATAGTGTCAACACTCCATCATATAGGTACTGGCACCAACTTCCTTAACAAGACCCCCCAAAGTGCAAGATATAAAACCAAGAATCAAGTGGGATGCCATCAAACTAAAAGGCTTCTGCATAACAAAGGAAACGATTTAGAGTATGAAGAGAGAGCCTGTAGAATGGGAGAAAATCTTGGCTAGCTACTCCTCCCATGAGGGATTAGAATCCAGAAAAAACAAAACAACAACAACAAAAACCCTCAAAAAACTTAATACCAAATAAACAAATAACCCAATCAATAAATGGGCAAAAGAACTAAATAGAAACTTCTCAAAAGAAGAAACACAAGGGCTGGGGCTGTAGCTCAGTGGTAGAGCGCTTGCCTTGCATGTGTGAGTCATTGAGTTCGAACCTCAGCACCACATAAAAATGAATAAATAAAGATATTGCATCCATCTACAACTAAAAAAATATTTTAAAAAAAAGAAACACAAATGGCCAACAAATATATGAAAATACCTAGCAATCAGGGAAATGCAAACCAAAACTATACTAAGATTTCATCTCGCTCTAGTCGGAAGGGCAATGATGGAAAATATGAACAACAGTTAATGTTGAAGAGGTTGTGGCGGAAAAGGGTACCCTTGTGCATTTTTTAGTTGCAGGTGGATACAATACCTTTATTTTATTTATTTATTTTTACATGGTGCTGGGGATCCGAACCCAGTGCCTCACATGTGCTAGGCAAGTGCTATACCACTGAGCTACAATCCCAGCCCCACCTTGTACATTGTTGGTGGGCCTGCAGATTAGTACAACCACTCTGGAAAGCAGCATGGAGATTCTTCAAAATACTATATAGAATCACCATATGACCCAGCTATCCCACTCTTGGTATTTTCCCAAAAGATCTAAAATTGGTATACTGTAGCAATACAGCCACATCAATGTTTATTGCAGCACAATTCACAATAGGTAAATTATGGAATCAACCCAAATACTCATCAATGAATGAGTGGATTAAGAAATTGATGTTATACACACACACACACACACACACACACACACACACACACACACACATATATATACTAGAGTTCTACTTAAAAATGGATGGAAATGGAGAATGTCATGCTAAATGAAATTAGTCAAAGTCAGAAACTCAAAGATCAAATGTTTTCTCTCATGGGGAGAAAGGATAGGATATGAAGAAAGGAGGAGGAAAGGATAGAATAGCATAAAGAACCAATCAGGAGAGGGGAGGGAAGATAGAAGGAAAAAGGGGAAAGGAAAAGGGGGAAATCATGAAATGAAATAGATATCCATGCATATATGAGTTTATTGGATGAACCCAACTACTATGTATAATTATTAAGCTCTAATTAAACAGCTCTAATGAGAATGAATTAGTAATATTTAAACATTTCACAAAGAAAAGCCCAGGACCAGATGCTTTCAGTGGTGAACACTGCCAAACACTTAAAGAAGAATTAATATCAATTTTTCACAAACTCTTCCAAAAAATAGAAAAGAAGATAACACTTCTAAACTTACTCTGTGAGGCCAGTATTACCCTGATATCAAAACCAAAGATGTCACATGAAACTACAGACCAATATCCTTATAAATACAGATGAAATCTGCCAATAAAACACTAGCAAACTGGGGTTGGGGATATGGCTCAGTTGGTAGAATGCTTGCCTGGCATGCCCAAGGCCCCAGGTTCAATCTCCAGCACCACAAAAAAAAAAAAAAAACCTGCTAGCAAGTCTCATCCAATGACATATAACAATGATTGTTCACATCCTAAAGTGAAGTTTATCCTATTAATGCAATGTTAGTTGAACGTCTGAAAAACTAATGAATGTAATATACAATATTAAAAGAATAAAGGACAAAAAAGTACATGCTCACTTGAAGAGAGGCAGATAAAAGCATTTCACAAAATCCAACAGCCTTGCATGATTAAAAACACTTAACAAATTAGGAATAGAATGAAATTTTTTCAACTTGAAAAAGGACACCTACAGAAACCTCACAAGATAGCTGGGGTGTAGGTCAGTGGTAGAATATGTGCTTAGCATACCCAAGACCTTGGATTCAACCCCCAGCACCAAAAAACAAACAGAAAGACTTCACAGGTAAAATAGTTAATGGATAAAGAGTGAGTGCTTTTTTACCTAAGAGAGAAAGAAGGATGTCTTTTTTCCCTACTTATACTATTTAACATTATACTAGAAGTTCTAACTAGGGTTATTAGATAACAAAAATATAAAAAGCAATCAAAGCTGGGTGTGGTGGTACATGCTTGTAATCCCAGAGATTTGGGAGGCTAAGGCAGAAGGATAGCAAGTTCTAGGCCATCCTCAGCAATTTAGCAAGACCTTGTCTCAAAATAAAAAATAAAAAGGGTTGGGAATGTCTCTTGGTAGTATAGCCCTCCTGGGTTAAATCCCCATTATAAGAAAGAAAGAAAGAAAGGGGGGGGGAAGGAAGGAAGGAAGGAAGGAAGAAAAGGGGGCTGGAGTTGTGGCTCAGTGGTAGAGCGCTTGCCTAGCATGTGTGGGGCACTGGGTTCGATTCTCAGCACCATATATAAATAAATGAATAAAATAAAGGTCCATCAATATCTAAAAAATAAAAAAATTTAAAAAAGGAAGGAAGGAAGGAAGGAAGGTAGGAAGGAAGGAAGGAAGGAAAAGAAAATGAAAAAGCAAGCCATAGACTCAAAAAAAAAAATATCTGCAATATACAAATCTGACAAAGAACTTGTATTCAGCACATATAAGAAACTTTTACAAAAACAAAAGTCCAATAAAATATGAACAAAAACCTCACCAAGGAAAACATGAAGATCAATATATTGCTCACCATTTTTAATCATCAGGAAATGAAAATTAAAACTACCATTAGATACCACTGCATACATACCACATCAACTAAAATTAGAGACTGGAAAGTATTTGTAATTACAGAGACACACTAGAACTCTCATATATTTCAGGTAAGAATGTGAAATGCTAAAACCAATTTGGCACTTTGATTTTTTCTTCTTAGCCACGCCGGAGCCGTGTGTGTAGTCTGTTTCGACGCCAGGATCCTCGAAGAGACGATGATGTTGGGCACCGAAGGCGGAGAAGGATTCGTGGTGAAGGTCTGGGGCTTGCCCTGGTCTTGCTCGGCCGATGAAGTTCAACGTTTTTTTTTCTGATTGCAAAATTCAAAATGGGGCTCAAGGTATTCGTTTCATCTACACCAGAGAAGGCAGACCGAGTGGCGAGGCTTTTGTTGAACTTGAATCAGAAGATGAAGTCAAATTGGCCCTGAAAAAAGACAGAGAAACTATGGGACACAGATATGTTGAAGTATTCAAGTCAAACAACGTTGAAATGGATTGGGTGTTGAAGCATACTGGTCCAAATAGTCCTGACACGGCCAATGATGGCTTTGTACGGCTTAGAGGACTCCCCTTTGGATGTAGCAAGGAAGAAGTTGTTCAGTTCTTCTCAGGGTTGGAAATCGTGCCAAATGGGATAACATTGCCGGTGGACTTCCAGGGGAGGAGTACGGGGGAGAATTTCGTGCAGTTTGTTTCACAGGAAATAGCTGAAAAGGCTCTAAAGAAACACAAGGAAAGAATAGGGCACAGGTGTATCGAAATATTTAAGAGCAGTTGAGCTGAAGTTCGAACTCATTATGATCCACCACGAAAGCTTATGGCCATGCAGTGGCCAGGTCCCTATGATAGACCTGGGGCTGGCAGAGGGTATAACAGCACTGGCAGAGGAGCTGGCTTTGAGAGGATGAGGCGTGGTGCTTATGGTGGAGGCTGTGGAGGCTATGATGATTATAATGGCTATAATGATGGCTATGGATTTGGGTCAGATAGATTTGGAAGAGACCTCAATTACTGTTTTTCAGGAATGTCTGATCACAGATATGGGAATGGTGGTTCTACCTTCCAGAGCACAACAGGGCATTGTGTACACATGCGGGGATTACCTTACAGAGCTACTGAGAATGACATTTATAATTTCTTTTCACCACTCAATCCTGTGAGAGTACACATTGAGATTGGTCCTGATGGCAGAGTAACTGGTGAAGCAGATGTTGAGTTTGCTACTCATGAAGATGCTGTGGCAGCTATGTCAAAAGACAAAGCAAATACGCAACACAGATATGTAGAACTCTTCTTGAATTCTACAGCAGGAGCAAGCGGTGGTGCTTACGAACACAGATATGTAGAACTCTTCTTGAATTCTACAGCAGGAGCAAGCGGTGGTGCTTATGGTAGCCAAATGATGGGAGGCATGGGCTTGTCAAACCAGTCCAGTTATGGTGGCCCAGCTAGCCAGCAGCTGAGTGGTGGTTATGGAGGAGGCTATGGTGGCCAGAGCAGCATGAGTGGATATGACCAAGTTTTACAGGAAAACTCCAGTGATTTTCAATCAAACATTGCATAGGTAGCCAAGGAGCAATGAACAGCAGCTACTACAGTAGTGGAAGCTGTGCATCTATGGGCGTGAACGGAATGGGAGGGATGTCTAGCATGTCCAGTATGAGTGGTGGATGGGGAATGTAATTGATCCTGATCACTGACTCTTGGTCAACTATTTTTTAAAGAAAAAAAACCTTCAGTTTAACAGTTTTTGCAATCCCAGCTTGTGACTTATGCTTACTCTATAAGTGGGAATCAGGATTATTTGAAAGACTTAAGGTCCAGTATTTTTTTAACACAGCAGTCATCCAGGATGTAACAGCAAAGTTGAGTAAACTATAACTGTTAAACAATTTTCAGCTTTTCTCAAGTTAGTTATATTATAGGATGTACTTAAGCAGTAAGCGTATTTAGGTTAAAGCAGTTGAATTATGTTAAATGTTGCTCTTATACCACATTACATTGAACACTGTTTGGATGCATGTTGAAAGACATGCTTTTTGTAAAACAATATAGGAGCTGTGTCTACAATTAAAAGTGAAACATTTGGCATGCTTGTTAATTCTAGTTTCATTTAATAACCTGTAAGGCACATAAGTTTAAGCTTTTTTTTTTTTTTAAGTTAACGGGGAAAATTTGAGATGCAATACCAATACTTTAAGATTTTGGTCTTGGTGTTTGTATGATATTCTGAGGCCTTGATTTAAATCTTCATTGTATTGTGATTTCCTTTTAGGTGTATTGCGCTAAGTGAAACTTGTCAAATAAATCTTCCTTTTAAAAACTGCAAAAAACAAATTTGGCACTTTATATATTTGTATAAACATTTTTATTAAAGTATCCTGGCTACTTTATGTGAGCATTTCCAATAGCTTTATTTGTAATAGCCAAAATATGAATATAATATAAATGTCTATCAACAGGTTATTGGACAAACAAATGATTGTACATGCAAAATAAAAAGAAGAATGAAGCCTGGCGTGGTGACACACACCTGTAATCTCAATAACTCTGGAGACTGAAGCAGAAAGATTGCAAGTTTGAGGCCAGTCTCAGCATCTTAGTGAGACCCTCAGCAACTTAGTAAGACCCTGTCTCAAAATTAAAAATAAATAAAAAGGGCTGGGGATGTAGCTCAATGATATAATGCCACTGGATTCAATCCCTAGTACAAAAAAAAACTCAGCATATCTAAGCTACACTGAGATCACATTCCTCACCTATCAGATTGGTAAACATCCAAAAGACCGACAACACACCCTCTGTGACTGTGGGAAAACAGACATGCTCATACATAGCTGGCCCAGATGTAAAATAATCTGAAAAAGAATTTGGCAATATTCAAGAAAATTAAAAATTCACACACACTTTGACCCAGTGATCCAACTTCTGAGAATGTACTTGGCAGATATTCCTGCATAAAGGCAAAATGAACTGTGCTCACTATAAAATTGGGTTAAGTTTATTTACTTGCTATAAAATTATTTACCATATTACTATAGGCTATGATTTACCATAATATAACATCTATTTACTATAAGATTATTCTTTTTTAAAAAAATATTTTTAGTTGCAAAGGGACATAATGCCTTTATTTTATTTATTTTTTATGTGGTGCGGAGAATCAAATCCAGTGCCTCACATTTGCCAGGCAAGTGCTCTACCACTAAGCCACAACCCCAGCTCCAAGATTGTTCTTTTTTTTTTTTTTAATTTTTTTTTTTTAGTTGTAGATGGACACAATGTCTTTATTTTATTGCTTTGTATGTGGTGCTGAGGATCGAACCCAGGGCCTCACGCATGCGAGGCAAGCACTCTACCGCTGAGCTACAATCCCAGCCCTCTGATTGTTCTTAATGGCAAAATACTGGAAATTCCCCAAGAACTTATCTGTTGGTGTTTGCTTGGATAAGCCATGGTTCATGCATACAGTAGATATAGGTATTAAAAGGGGAAGAAAGCTTTCTATATAATGACATGGAAGTTTCTCTACTAAATACAAAGGCAGAGCACAGAACAGTTAAAATAACATGCTACCTATTTTTATAAGACAGAGAAGGAAATAAGGATATATATTTTCTTTTATTTGCACAAACACTGGAAGGATTCATTATAAATGAATAAAGTGGTTCTCTACAGAGCAAGTATTGGGCTTTATGGGGCTGTGAATGCAAGTGAGAGATCTAAGCATGAACATTTTTATGTATTATTTTGATATTTAAATTAGATGAATCTATTACCTGTATGAAAAAATGAGTTAAGAAAAACCCAACAACAAGCCAGGCATGGTGGCACACGCTTATAATCTCAGCTTCTCGGGAGACTGGGGCAGGAGGATCACAATATGAAGGCCAACCTGGGCAATTTAGTGAGACCCTATCTCAAAATAAAAAATGAAAAAGGACTGGGGATGTAGCTCTGTGGTAAAGCACCCCAGGGCTCAATCCCCAGTATTAAAAAAAAAAAAAAAAAGAAGCCGGGCGCGGTGGCTCAAGCCTGTAATCCCAGCACTTAGGGAGGCTGAGACGGGAGAATCACGAGTTCAAAGCCAGCCTCAGCAATGGCAAGGCGCTAAGCAACTCAGTGAGACCCTGTCTCTACATAAAACACAAAATAGGGCTGGGGATGTGGCTCAGTGGTCAAGTACCCCTGAGTTCAACCCCCAGTACCAAAAATAAAAATTAAAAAAAAAAGAAAAGAAAGAGAGAAAGAAAAATTCAACAACAAATTTAGTGCGGATATAATAAAATTGTTTTATACGCACACACACCTTTCCTTCATCCATGCAAGCATCTTCCACTGCCAGCATCAGAGATGATTCTTCAGTTGTTTTTTTCTTTAAATCTGCAGGAACTCTGCTACTGTACAGGGTAATGTGGTGTTTGGGCAGTGACTAGCACAGTTACTCAGAAGGCTGGGGAAAATCTAGATGAAGATGAATGAAGTGAAGCTTTGACTTTTCTTTTAAGATTACCAAGCTGGTGCACATAATCTATCACTCTTGGTGGGAGACAGAGATTGTCATCTTCCACTATGGAAGCCACAGTCATCCAATACTTGCTTTTCTAGCTTCCTTTACAAAAAGGACATGGGTGTATATGACACAGTCTTGGCTAATCAGAAGCATGCACCCCAGAATCTGAATTGGGAGCAAGTGTTTTGAAGAATCCTTTCTATAGTCATCAACAGCAGCAAGGGCACCATCCAGATCTGGAGCAATAGAGATGTCTTGGAACTAATGTCAGTAGCGAGTCCAGGACTGACAGTGACTCCAGTGGTATTGTTCCAGATCCTGGGTTCACAGACCAAGTATATCAGCAGTGGCCTTATGTATATCACTTATCTCATCTATAGCATATTTGCTGTGGCTGCAGAGCTTCCCTTGGCTGTGCCTATTTCCCAGGCCTCCATTGCAATTCTCCATATATTCATTCTATACATTCCATTTCCTTAAACCTGTCAAAGTTTGTTTCTGTTGCTTGCAATAACCCTGGTTCCTGCATCTGGATTGTGTCAGAGGTTATCTACTGGGAAATCCCAGCAAATAAAGAAACCTACAACCTAGCTGGGTTCTCCAGTCCTATACCTCTGGTAGAAGAGAATAGAGAAGTCCCACCACTCTTGGTGGGGCTGGAGGTGTTAGTGGTAGTGGTGGTAATGTATGTATGAGAGAGGGCAGCTATGGGGATGGAAGTCAGACATGACAACACAATAGGCTTTCCTGAGAAGAGGCTGCTAAACCTGAGTCCTGGCTTGGGCTCATATCCAAAGTTTTCTGGGAAGCTTTTGACAGGTATAAGCAGGTGATGGTCTCAGGTAATTCTGATTGGAGGGCAAAACCTAAGGGTGATTTGCAGGTAAATGGAGTTGGAGAATACCATGCTAAGCGAAATAAGCCAATCCCCCCCAAACCAAGGGCCAAATGTTTTCTCTGATAAGTGGATGCTAATCCATAATAGGAGGGGCATGGGATGAGTGGAGGAATGTTGGAAGGGGCAAAGGGGAGGGGAGGGAAGGGGTATGGGAGTAGGAAAGAAAGTGGAATAAGACAAACATCATTACCCTAGGTACATGTATGATTGCATGATTGGTGTGACTCTACTTCATGTACAACCAGAGAAGTGAAAAACTCTGCTCCATTTGTGTACAATGAATCGAAAAGCTTTCTGCTGTCATGTATAACTGATTAGAAATAATAATTAAAAAAACTTAAGGGTGAATGAAAGATCGAGAATGTGTGGAAGTGAATTTACTTTCACAGAGTTATAATTTGAAATTGCTTTTTGTAAGCCCAGGTGTAGCTCAGTGGTAGAACACATGCTTAATATTCTGTGTCATTGCCAGCATCAAAAAAATGTGTTTGAGCCGGATGCGGTGGCGCACGCTTGTAATCCCAGCACTTAGGGAGGCTGAGACAGGAGGATCGTGAGTTCAAAGCCAGCCTCAGCAAAGGTGAGGCACTAAGCAACTCAGTGAGACCCTGTCTCTACATAAAACACAAAATAGGGCTGGGGATGTGGCTCAGTGGTCGAGTGCCCCTGAGTTCAATCCCCAATACCAAAAAAAAAAATTGTTTTGCATTTTTATAACTATGAATTCATATTTTGCTTTTGAAATTTAAAAGAATCAAGTGGTACACACCTATAGTACCAGCTCCTGGGTAGGCTGAGACAGGAGGATCACTTGAGTCCAGGAGTTCAGAGCCAACCTGGACAACATAGTGAGACCTGTCTCAAAAAAAATTCAAAAGACAGGAAAAAGGTCTGCAAGGGTGAAGGTATTTATTACTGCTTTCCATTTATATCTAGAAATATATCTATTATGTGTCATTCATTCATTCACTTAACACATAGTCACTGAGGAGATTAAAAAAATGAATTAAATATGTTTCTCATTTCACTTCTCCAGAAACCCCAATAGAACTACAATAAAGGGATTTATGATTACTTTTTTTGTATTGATCTATAGATCTTTTTATAGATCTATATATATTGGTGAAATATACATAGTATAAATATTATTATTTTAACCATTTTTAAGTACACAGTTCAGTGGCAATAAAGTACATTCAAAGTGTTGTTCAGCCATCATTGGTATCTATTTCCAGAACCTTGTCATCATTTCAAACAAAAAATCCATACCACATTCCTCCCTCCCTCCAATCCCTGGTAATGTCTATGCTACTTTCTATCTCGGTGAATTTGCTTATTCTAAGCATACAATCTTAGAATAGAATCTTCTGTGGCTGGCTTATCACTTAGCATAATGTTTTTGTGGTTCATCATGTATCAAAATCTTAATCCTTTTAAGGCTGAAAATTTAGTGGACATTTTTTAGACCCATTTATTTGTTGTGGACACTTGGATTGTTCCCACCTTCCACCTTCCAGCTATTGTGAATGATGCCACTGTGAACATGGGTGTACAGATATCTGTTTGAGTTCCCACTTTCAATTCTTTTGTGTATATACACAGAAGTGAGTTTTCTGGATCATATAGTGATTCTACATTTAACTTTTTGAGGAACTGTCATACTACTTACCATAGCAGCTCATCTTTATATTCCCATCAGCAAAGTCCAAGGGTTCCAATTTTGCCACATCTTCACCAACACTTGTTTTTATTTTTTACTTTTTAATTTTTGGTACTAGGGATTTAACCCAGGAGTACTTTACCACTGAGCTACATCCCCAACCCTTTCAAACAAAATTTTTTTTTAAATTTTGAGACAGGGTCTTTTTAAGTTGCTAAGTCACTGGGATTATAGGCATGCACCACTACCACACCTGGCTTGTTTTTATTTTTCATAATAGCTTTCCTAATGGGCATAAAGTAGTATCTCATTGTGGTACAATTACTTTGTAATGTGTAATCTCACAAGACAAGGGACATACCCAAACCTATTTTAGTCTAAACTTTCCAATCTTCATCTTGGCCCTCCTGAGGGCCAAGCACATTTGCTTTAACAAAACAGAATGTTTCTCTAACATTGCAGGATGGGGCCTAGATATGCAGTCTTGTGTTTCATTTCAGGATTTGCCTAATTGCATCCTTTCATTCCATAAATGCAAAACATCCTTGAATCATTTCTCATCCGAGAGAGAGGTGTAGAGGAACCTCTGACTCTAAGGAGTCTGTGTGCTCTGGCCAAGCAACATTTTGCCCAAACTTGGAATTAGAGTTCCCTTGGTTGTGGAAGTGGCATGGCAATACCCTCCCACTATCTGAAGTGACCCAAAGGTCATTAAGAGGGATAAGCAGGCCGGTGAGTGTCAGGATTACATGAAGGGAAGGGCATGCTAGTTGTCTTTGCTTCAATTCTGGCCCCAACATCCATTTTCTTCCTCCTTCCCTTCCTCCCTCCTTTCCTTTCTTCCTTCCTTTTGGTACTGGGGATTGAACCCAGGGGCATTTTACCACTGAGCTACATCCCCAGCCCTTTTTTTCCCCTCTTCTTCATTTTTTAAAATTTTTGTCAGTCTGGCTAGGTTTCTTAGGGTCTCACTAAGTTGCTGAGGCTGGCCTTGAACTTGTTATCCTTCTGCCTCAGCTTCTCAGGTGGCTGGGATTACTGTAGCTGAGATTACTAACATCTATATTTTTTTCTTTTTTTTAACATTCCATATTCTTAAAGACATCTAGAGAACTCATATGTATACCCATGTGAAGAACCTCAGGACCAAGGGCCTCTCCTGGATCAACTCCACTTGAATGCTACACTAGGTATAGGATCTGGCCAGGAGATGACTGAGCACAGGATGGCTGAATTTGAAGACAAGCAGGAGTTTAGGGACAGGGGCAGTCCCAGAGAGTTCCAGCTGTCTTTGGCACCAAGCAAACACATGCATGATCAGATAAGCAACTCAGCCCTTTTAGGAGCTCAGCTCCAAGTAGATGCTGTGCCTACTTCTGTTAAAAGAAAACCTTTGGATCAATTAAATTTAGCAGAATTTATTTGAATGAAGAAATGATTTATGGATCAAGCAGCTCCCTGAACCAGTAAAGGTAGAGAGAACCACCCAGCAACATGGGCAGGCAGTACTTATAGGCAGAAATAGGAAGTGGTATATAAAAATAATCTGATTGGATACCACACTGCATTTGCCTTACTTAGACATGTCTGAGCAGTTTGCAGCCTGTGGTTGGTTGAAAGCTCAACTGCTATAATTGCTTGGGACTCAGTTACTTGTTTTGGTGGGGCTCAGAAAAATGACATACTAAAGTACTTTGGCATGCTGAGTGCTTTGAACTAAAGGACATTGGATGGTCTTAGAAGTGAACTCAGAGCCAAAGTCCCTATGACCTACTGTTTTCCTGTCTCTCCTCACTTATTCTGCCCCAAAGTGATCAATAGAAACCAGAACTTCTAGGTGAGTCATAGAAACTAAACCCCTT
>PVHX01011678.1:39792-63084 GCA_004024805.1 Geosciurus inauris
AAAGAAGGATACCTGACCTGTCTTTGTCTGAAAGTAATTCATAAGAACCTCATTCCAGAGGATTCCTATCCTTTACCTGGGAGGAAGGAATGCTACATAGAGAAGAATCTGAATAGATGGGTCTTGTTAGGTTTACCCATTTAATCTATAACTATATGATCATATCTCTTTTGTCTAATCACATTTCTACATGGGTGTCCCTGCTTCATCAAGCCTAAGCGTAATATAGGTGTTTTCTCCTTGGGTTTTTAGGTTTTCATTACTTGAAATTTCCCATGTCATGAAAAATTTTGATTAAATAAATTTATTATGCTTTCTCTGGCTAACCTGTATTTTATAAGGGATATTGGCTGTGACCTTATGATGTGGAGGAAAGATATTACCTTTTTTCTGCCCTTACAATTACAAAAATAAACTTTAAAGTTAGATTTATAGTTTGTTGACATATTACGTTAGGACCTGAGAATGTAGCTCAGTAGTACAGCACTTGCCTAATGTGCCCAAGGCCCTGGGCTTGATTCCCAGCACTACAAAACAAAAATATTAAGCTTGGTTACAGTCTGGGGACTTAGCTGGGTGGAAGAGTGCATGCTCAGCATGCACAAGGCCCTGGATTCAGTTCCCAGCACCATACACACACACAGATTACAATTCACTAATTTCATTGGGACACAGTTTTCAGCCAAATTTAATCTAATTTAACACTTCTGATGTTATTTTTCTCTTCAAAGATCTCTCCTGAAGGTTCTACAGGTTTACATTCTAGTCTAGACCCAGGAGAATCCTGCCACCAACCTCCCCCTGCGTTATGAAGTTCCTGGATTCCGGCCTCACCTAGACAGAGTCAGGGCCAGGAAAATCTATGATGGAGAAAATGCTGCTCAGCTCTCTTCCATGGAGTTGAGAACACAATACTCAGGGATCCAAGCCTAGATTCTTCTTCTTCTTTTTTTTTTTTAAATATTTTTTTAGTTGTTGATAGACCTTTATTTTATTTATATGTGGTGCTGAGAATGGAACCCAGTGCCTCACGCATGCTAGGCAAGTGCTCTACCACTGAGCTACAGCCCCAGCCCCAAAACTGGATTCTTTCTCATGGGGCACCATCACCTCTGTGCTGCAAGTCTGAAGATCAGAAACCTGAGCCTAGGGAAACTCCGGTTCAGGCTTGGGATGCTGGTGTGAGGGCCCTGAAGCTCCAATTTTGTTTTTCAGTTCTTCCTGGAAATTGGAGAGGAGGGTGGAGGGCTTAAAAACTCTTTCAAGTTTTCAGGCTCATGTCCTCTAAAATCTAATAATGTTTTTGTTTCCAGTCCCTGAATGGAGGCAGTTTGATCTATCTGGACTTTTCTGTTTGGTGCAAACTGGGCTGCTGCTGAACACAGGGCAGTTGTGCTGAGGCAGGGTACCAAGATGTGAGGGGAGCTGAGGAGGGTGCAGGGACCACTCTCAGAGCAGGTTCCACACACCAGAATGCTGCTTCAGGCATTTTGGGAAAATAAGTTTCTAAGATGACCAATTTTGATATTTCAAAATGTCTGTGAAAACATTTTTTTCATAAAAGCAAAATGAAACAACCAAAAACCCACCTAGAATAAATGTCCAATAGGGGAGGACCTGATGAATGGCAGCATATCTGTTCAATGGATATTATGCCATGATTAAAGACTGAGGGGCTGGGGTTGTTGCTAAGTAGTAGAGTGCCTGCCTAGCATGTGTGAGACACTGAGTTCAATCCTCAGGCACAGCATATAAATAAATAAATATTCATTAAATACTGATAATTATGAAGTCTTTGTTGAACTGCCAGAACTCAGAAAATGGTACCCCATACCAAAGACCTTAGAAGCACCCTTTCTTTCTGGTCTTCTGCTGTCTATCTGTCCCTCATCTCTCATTCTCCCCAAAGCAAGCCATAAAAACTAGAATTCCTCATCCCCAAGGCAGGCCATAGAAACCAGATCCATTTTTCCCAAATCCAGTCATAAAACCTAAAAATATCACTCTACCTTTCCCCATCTTTTTTTTTTTTTTTTTTTTTTTACAAAAGCTGTCCATAAAGAAATTCTCTGACCTACTTTCTTTGATAGTAGATCATAAGACCCTCTCCATTCCAGAAAGGATTTTGCCCTATATCTAGAATGAAGATATGGCTGCACAAATAGGCCAAGAAGAATCTGAACAGACAGGTTTTGCTGGGTCCCCACCCGTCCCCTTAGACTATTACTGTTAGATCATACCCTTTTTTGTCCAGTCATGTTTCTAGTGGGCTGTTCATGCATCATCAGAACTAAGTATAAAAATGGACAGTTCAGCCGGGCATGGTGGCTCACGCTTGTAATCCCAGCACTTTGGGAGGCTGAGACAGGAGGATCGCGAGTTCAAAGACAGCCTCAGCAATGGTGAGGTGCTAAGTAACTCAGTGAGAACCTGTCTCTGCATAAAACACAAAAAATAGGGCTGGGGATGTGGCTCAGTGGTTGGGTGACCCTGAGTTCAATCCCCAGTACCAAAAAAAAAAAAAAAAAAAAAAGGACAGTTTACCCTGGGTATTTGAGCCTTCAGATGGAAGCATTCTTTGCTATATAAAAGCATAATCCAGGGCTGGGGCTGTAGCTCAGTGGTGGAGTGCTTGCCTTGTATATGTATGGCACTAGGTTCAATCCTCAGCACCACATAAAAATAAATTAATAAACAAGGATATTGTGTTCTTCTACAACTAAAAAAAATTAAAAAAAAAAAACCATAATCCAACAGATTTCTTATGGTTTTGTCTTGCTAACCTGTCTTTTGTTGTAGGGGCGTCATCTGTGACCCTTTGTAATGGGCAGGAAAGGGGCCACACCATTATTCTGTCCCTACAGAACCACTGACAAACACAAGTGGAGATTTGGAGTAAATTTCAAAATCACATATAACTAAAACTATAAAATAATATGAAGTCATATGAACAAAGTCCAGAAAACACAGTTCCTGAAAAAGTAGCTATTTTAGGGTATGGGATTATAGGTGATTTCTTTTTTTAAAAATACATTTATGGCTGGGCACTGTGGCACCTGCCTGTAATCCCAGTGACTTGGGAGGCTACAGCAGGAGGATTGCAAGTTTGAGGCCAGCCTCAGCAACTTAGTGAGAACTTGTCTTAAAATAATAGAAAGCACTGGGCTGTAGCTCAGTGGTAAAGCACCCCTGGGGTCAATCCTCAGTGCCTAAATAAATAAATAAACATTCATGCCCTTAATTATTTCTAATAAGAAAAGGGAAGGACAAAAGTAAAGCTGACACTTCACTGAGGTCAGCTGATGGATGACAACCAAACATCAGTTCTCATTTTTATTAGGCAACAGGTCTCACTGTGGTTTTGAAATTTACTTCAAATCTTCTGCTGGTGCTTTTTGGTTGGCTACATCCTCAGATTATGAAACATGTATTTGATCTTCATTCTTGCTTCCTGGCATACAACTCCTAAAATCCTTGAACTCTTTAAAGTAATAAGCATTTTCTTGTCTATTAATGAGCTGAGTGATGGTCCATAGTCCCTAGGTAGCTTTAGGATAGGACTGAAGAAGAAAGGTCAAGTAAACTGAGGATTTAGCTCAGTTGGTAGAGTGCTTGCCTCGCATGCACAAGGCTATGGGTTCAATCCCCAGCACCACCAAAAAAAAAAAAAGATCAAGCAGCATCAGACTACTTTCAGCCCCCACCCCACCATCTGGGAAGGGGAGAGGGACTGAAGATTAAGTGATCAATGATTTAATCAATCATGCCTATGTAATGAAGATTCCATAAAATCCCCACAGGACAGGGTTCAGAGAGCTTCCAGATCTGGAGAGTGGCCTTACCTGGAGATGGTAAGCAAGCTTTACATCACTCCACATATCTCTTTGTATCTTTCAAAACATCCTTAATAATAAACAAGTGGGGTTGGGGATTTAGCTCAGTGGCAGAGCGCTTGCCTAGCATGGCAAGGCTCTGGGTTCGGTCCTCAGCCCTGGGGAAAAAAAAAAAAGGCTAAAATAATAATAATAATAATAATAAAACCAGTAAATGTGTTTCCCTAAATTCTGAGTTGCTTCTAGCAAATTAATTGAACCCAAAGAGGGAGTCACAGGAACTCCTATTTATAGCTGGTCAGTCAAAAGTTCTGGAGGCCTGGACTTGTGCCTGGCATCTGAAGTGTATCTGTTGGGAAGAGGCCTTGGGGACTTGACTCTCAATCTGTGGTTGAACTCAACTAAATGAAAGGACAGATGGTGTCCATTGCAGAACTTTTTGCTTTGTTTGGTGTGTGGAGAATACCTGCAGGCATTTGGTATTTTGTGTTCTGAGAATATAAGAGAAGTGGGTTTGGTTTTTTTCTATATTCTCAAAAAAGAGTTTTCAAGAAGCCAGGTGCTGTGGCGCACACTTGTAATCCCAGCGGCTCAGGAGGCTAAGGCAGGAGGATCGTTCAAAGCCAGCCTCAGCAACTTAGTGAGGAACTAAACAACTCAGTGAGATCCTGTCTCTAAATAAAATACAAAATAGGGCTGGGGATGTGGCTCAGTGGTTGAGCGCCCTGAGTTCAATACCTGGTACCAAAAAAAAAATAGTTTTCAAGAAAGGCATGATTAAAAAAACATGGTGTCCGGAACCACAAGAATGGGTTATACTCCATGTATATATAATATGTCAAAATATATTCTACTATCATGTACAACTAAAAGGAACAAACAAACAAAAACCAAAATCATCATGTCCAGGCTTGGCAGAATGGTGCACACCTGCAAATCCCAGTGACTCAGAAGGCTGAGGTAATAGGATCACAATTTGGAGGCCAGCTCTGGGATGCTAAGTAAAGCCCTGTATCAAAATAAAAAATAAAAAGGACTGCAATATAGCTCAATAGTAAACTGCTCCGGGGTTTAATCCCCCATAGTGTTCAAAATATGGTGTCCTGGGGCCAGAGCTGGGTCTGTAGCTGGGTGGTAGAGCCCCTGCCTTAGCATGTGTAAAGTCCTAGGTTGATCTTCAGTACTGCAAGAGAGAAAAAGAAAGCAGGAAAGAAAAAGAAAGAAGAAAAGGAGAGAGAGGATTCCAAATTTTAGAAATTGTAGGCAAACCTGTCAAATTTGGGTAGAAAACATTACTTATTTTAAGTTAATGGGAAAACCCCCATTTTTTTCCCTGTATTAAAAAATCACTGGAATCTGCTATAGGCTATGATGTGCCCCTCATCCAGCTATGTTTACCTTTCCTTTTTCCTGTGGGCAAGTGACAAATATTCATTGAAATAAATGAAAGGTTTTGTGTAAAGACACACATGGATGCTTTGGGGGTTTTTTTGGTCATAGCTGGCGATCACATCCAGGGCCTCAGGTATGCTAGGCAAGCATCCTATTTGGATGAACTTTTATGCAAAGTAAAGCCCATTGCCTTTTCCTCAATTTCCTAGGGAATTGGAACTAAGATCTATTAAGTATCTTCTTTGGGCCAGGCAGTTTCCACAAATGTTTTTGGTTTTCTCTCTGTGCAGGGTTTCTTTTGTTGGTCCCTCAGAATAGATTGGTTTGGCCCTGCCGGGTAAGCTAACAGCCTCAGTGAGTTTCCTCCTCTCCCCTGCTCCTCTGTCTTCATTGGGTTTGGCCAATGGGGAGCCCAGTAGGAGGTAACAGGTGAAGGACAATGCATGTTCCTTAGTTCCCTTGGCAGAATCCTCATGGATTAACTATGGGTGCCACCAAAAGTCCTATTTCCACACAGGTGAGTACTCACACAGCCTCTCTGTCTCCAGGTTCTGGAAACTGCTGCCCTCTGGCCCCTTTAGGCCTAAGGGAGGTGACAGCTCTATTGTCCTTGGTCCTGACTCCTGGAGTACTGCACAGTCCCTTGTGGTTACTCTACACCTTACTCTCACCTTTGTAAAGGGTCCCTTTGTTGACTTCTAAAATTACCCAATCTAGTATGTCATCTTTTCTGCCAGGACCCTGACTGACATGATCTCTGAAAAGATAGGGAGTAACTCATCCAAGTTTAAGTGTTAGTAGGAGGCAGAACCAGGTTTGGAAACAGGTCTGTCTGCATTCAAAGATGTGCAGCTTCTGCCAGGTCCTAAGCACTGCCTAAGAAGGATTATGCTGGAGGAGACCCAGAACTGGGCTTAAGAAATAAACTCTTCTGCTTCATGTATGCCCAGGGGCAGTTCTCAAGTCCGTCTTTCCCAAAATTAGTATGTGTCCTCCTCATTACAGTCACATCTCAGATACATTGTAGAATCAGTTCCAGAACACTGCAATAAAGTGAATATTGCAATAAAGCGAGTCACACAATTTTTTGATTTCCCAATACACATAAAAGTTATATTTAGCTGGGCACATTGGTGTAATCCCAGCTTCTTGGGAGACTAAGGCAGGAAGATTGTAAGTTTGAGGGCAGCTTTCGCAATTTAGTGAGATCCTGTCTCAAAATAAAAAATAAAGGGCTGGAGATGTTGTTCAATGCTAGAGCACCCCTGGGTTCAATCGCCAGTACCATATGAAAAAGTTATGCGGTTGCACACAACAACACACACCTATAATCCCAATGGTTCAAGAGGCTGAGGCAGGAGGATCTTGAGTTTAAAGCCAGTCTCAGCAATTTAGTGAGGCCCTAACCAACTCAATGAGACCTTGTCTCTAAATAAAATATTAAAAAGGGCTGGGGATGTAGCTCAGTGGTTAAGCACCTCTGGGTTCAAACCCCCTGCCCCCGGCCTCATACGGAAAATAAAAGTTACATTTCCATTATACTTAAGTGTGCAATTACATTATGTACTTTATTTTTGTGTGTTTTTAGTTGTTATTTATTTATTAGTACATTATACTTTTACATAATAGTGGAATCATTATACTGTATTTGTATATGCACAAAATTTTATCAATCTCATCCCTCAGTACATTCTGTCTTTTAAAAATGTACATACCTGAATTTTAAAATATCTAATTGCAAAAAAAAACCAAACTCATAATGATCATTTGAGCTGGTGGAAAAAATGGCATTGATAGACTTGCTCAATGCAGGGTTGCCACAAACCTTCAATTTGTAGATATCACATTATTTTCAAAATGCAATTAAGCCAAGTGCAATAAAATGAGGTATGTCTGTATTCAGCTGTCATTGCATCTGCCCAGGAACACTGCTTACATTGAACAGCCAGCTTAATGGCACCATGATGGTTTTTAAGACATGTCACACACATTCTTGAAGATTTTTTCCATCAAGAGTGGAGTCTTCTTGGATTTTTTCCATCAAGAGTGGAGTCTGCTTCTCCTTCCCTTAAATATGGGCTACCCTAGTAATTTGTTTCTAACAAATAGAATATAGAGGAAGTAATGTGGCATGACTCAGGAGTAGGTCATAAAAACAGATAAGCTTCTGCTTAGCTCTCTTCTCTTAGAACATTCATTCATGGCATTCAGCTGCCTTACTACGGCCACATAGAGAGGCATATAGAAGTGATCCAGCTGAAACCCTGGCTCAGGTTTCAGGTGTGAGGGAGCCTTCAGATCCCAGCCAAGTACATGACTACAGCTGTATAGGACATCCCAATAAGAACTGCCAAGTTAATCCTAGTTGACTTCAGAAACAGAAAGAATAAAATGATTGATGTTGTTTTAAGTAGCTGAGTTTTAGGGAAATGTATTCTCAGCAATAAGAAAAAATATGAATTCTCTTCTGATAGGACTGGTGGAGCCAATGATACAGATTCTCTTTGAGATGTCTAATGTCTTCTGGCAGGTGCCTCTAATTCATTTTAGAAAATCTCTAAATCTCTAGTCAATTGATAATCCCATAAGATCTTGCCCTGCACTTATCCTCTTGGACACTTGAAAAGTTAGTAACTTCTTGGAATTAAATGTACTTGAATTAAAAAAATGTTCTAGAACATTTCACTTAGTAATATATTATTGATGACTTTCCAAGTGAGTAAATATAGATATCTTGATTTTTTAAAAATATTTTCATTAAGCCGGGCGCGGTGGCTCAAGCCTGTAATCCCAGCACTTTGGGAGGCTGAGACAGGAGAATCGCGAGTTCAAAGCCAGCCTCAGCAATGGCAAGGCGCTAAGCAACTCAGTGAGACCCTGTCTCTAAATAAAACACAAAATAGGGCTGAGGATGTGGCTCAGTGGTCGAGTACCCCTGAGTTCAATCCCCAGTACCAAAAAAAAAAAAAAAATATTTTCATTAGTTGTAGATGGACACAACAACTTTATTTTATTTATTTGTTGTTATGTGTTGCTGAGGATCAAACCCAGTGCCTCACATGTGCTAGGCAGGCGCTCTACCTCTGAGCCACACCCCCAGCCCCAGGATATCTTGATTTTTACCTTCACAATATTGATCTCCAGTTTATAAGGGTTTTCCCAAGCTGAATATGTCACCAGATAACATTCACCAACTACTAGAGAATTTTTTAATTAGTTAATTTAGACATTCATTCTCTCACTCATTCACTTAAAAATGCACACTTAGCCAGATGCAGTGGTGCGGTGGGCGGTACCTGTAATCCCAGCTATTTGGGAGGCTAAAGCTGGAGGATCACAAATTCAAAGCCAATCTGGGTATCTTAAAAGTCCCTGTCTCAAAAAAATTTTTTAAGAAAGGACTGGGGATGTAGCTCAGTGGTAGAAAAAAGTGGTAGAGATAAGTGGTAGAGCTATTCAATCTGGCAACAAACAAACAAACAAACATTGATGGGTTTTTTTGTTTTTGTTTTTGTTTTTCACTGGGGATTGAACCTAGGGGCACTTTACCACTGAGCTACATCCCCAGTCCTTTTTTTTTTTTTTTAATTTCAAGATAGGGTCTTGGTAAATTGCTGACCCCTCAAACTAGTGGCCCCCTGCTTGGGGGGGGGCAAATTGTTGGGATTATAGATAAGAACCATCATGCCTGGCTCAACACTGATTATTTTTGAGAATATCAAGAACTTTTTAGAACTCCATACCTAATTTTAGAGAGACCATTTTGCTTGAGTTAACCAAAGTTAGCTTTAAATTTTGAAACCAAGAAACTTGAATAGAACAACAGTCCATATGAGGTATAAAGTGTAAGCAACAGACTCTCAGGGAAATCGAGAAAATCTGAGAATAGTCATCTTCCTTAAAGGTAATTGTGGTAGGCACTTTAAGATGGTCCCTAAGAACCCCTGCCTCCTGGTATTCATGCCCTTGGTAATCAGGACATGGTGACTTGCTTCTAACAAATAGGGCAAAGTGATGGGACATCACTTCCAATCAAATTACAAAAGTCTGCGACTTCTATCTTTTTCTACTGGTTTTTATGTTTGCACACTGTGATGACACAAGCTGACATGTTGGAAAGTTCCATATTGTAAGGAAATGATCATGATTTCTGACCAATAATTTATAAGGAGCTGAATTCTGTTAATGACCATGTGAATGAGCTTGAATGTGGATCCTTCCCCATCAAGCCCTCAGAGGAGATCACAGCCTCAACTGCTACTTGGATTACTACCTTATGAAAGATCCTGGCAGAGAGGACACAGATAAATTGTGCCCAGATTCCTGACCCATGATGCTGTTTCTTTAAGTCTCAGCTTGTATTTAGTTATTTCTTGCCACATAAGAAATTACCTAAAATAGGGCATGGTGGCACACATCTGTAATCCCAGTGGCTCAGGAGGCTGAGGCAGGAGGATTGCAAGTTCAAAGCCAGCCTCAGCAACTTAGCAAGGTCCTAAGCAACTTAGAGAGATCCTGTCTCAAAATAAAAAATAAAATAAAATAAAGTAAAATGGGCTAGGGATGTTGCTCAATGGTTAAGTGTCCCTGGGTTCAATCCCCAATACCAAAAAAATAAAAATAAAAAAATAAACCAGGGGGCTGGGATTGTGGTGCAGTGGTAGCGTGCTCGCCTAGCACGCGTGAGGCACTGGGTTCGATCCTCAGCACCACATAAAAAAAAAAACAAAGATATTCTGTCCACCTAAAACTAAAAAATAAATAAATAAATATTTAGCCGGGCGCGGTGGCTCAAGCCTGTAATCCCAGCACTTAGGGAGGCTGAGACAGGAGAATCGCGAGTTCAAAGCCAGCCTCAGCAATGGCGAGGTGCTAAGCAACTCAGCGAGACCCTGTCTCTACATAAAACACAAAACAGGGCTGGGGATGTGGCTCAGTGGTCAAGTGCCCCTGAGTTCAATCCCCGGTACCAAAAAAAATAAATAAATAAATAAACCAGGTGTGGGGGCGCAAGCCTGTAATCCCAGCACTTAGGGAGGCTGAGGCAGGAGAATCGCGAGTTCAAAGCCGGCCTCAGCAATGGCAAGGCACTAAGCAACTCAGTGAGACCCTGTCTCTACATAAAAAACACAAAATAGGGCTGGGGATGTGGCTCAGTGGTCGAGTGCCCCTGAGTTCAATCTCCAGTACCAAAAAATTAAAAATTAAAAATTAAAAAAATAAAAAGGGCTGAGGATGTGGCTCAGTGGTAAAGTGCCCCAGAGGTTCAATTCCCTGTGTGGATGTGGGGAGAAATTACCTAAAGATGGGCATTCAGGAAGTTTAGGCAGAGGATGGCAAGTTCAAGGTCAGCCTCAGCAACTTAATGAGACCCTGTCTCAAAATTTAAAAATTAGCCAGGCGTGGTAGCGCAGGCCTATAAGCCCAGCGGCTCTGGAGGCTAAGGCAAGAGGATTGCGAGTTCAAAGCTATCCTCGGCAAAAACAAGGCTCTAAACAACTCAGTGAGATCTTGTTTCTAAATAAAATACAAAAAAGGGCTGGAGATGTGGCTCAGTGGTTAAGTGCCTCTGAGTTCAATCTGCGGCACACACACACCCCCACTACCAAAATTAAAAAATTAAAAAGGCTGGGGACATAGCTCAGTGGTAAAGTGCCTCTGGGCATTTCAATCCCTGCTCCCTCCCCCCCCCACACACACACACAAAAAAAAACCCTCAAAACTTAGTAGGTCAAAATAATAATAATCACGATCTCACAGTCCTTATGGACAAGAATTCAGACAGGGCCAGGCAGAAATGAGCTATTTCTGTCTGGGGCCTTAGCTGGCAGGCTCAATGAGTAAGGGCTGAAATCATCTGAAATCTTGATAGAGGCTGTGTCCTTGCTTCCAAAATACATCTCACTCATTCCTGGGAAGTTGGTCCTTGCAAGTTGGTTTCTTTTCACATGGGCCTCTCCAATTTAGGCCTGTCTACATGTGGTCCTTCCATGGGACTGTTGAGTATTCTCACAGTATGGCAACTGGTTTCTCCTAGAGTAAGTGATCCCAGGAACTGAGCCAGGAAGAGGCTATCCTTCTACAATCTAGCCTAGAAGGTCATATAACATTACTTCCATCATATTTTATTCATTAGAAGAGAGTCACTAAATCCAAAACAGTGAAAAGGAGGGGAAGTATGTTGCACTTTTTGAAGGGAGAAGTATCAACGAATTTGTAGACTATTGTAGGAGCATTATAGAGGGCGTCCTCCCCCAGTAAGGTAGCATAGTGCGGGTTTTCAGAGCCCAAGCAAGATGAAGAAAGTATTTATGTGAGGGAGACAGACTGCTGTGGGGATTGGGAACACAGTGTTTGAAGAGAGCATCTGTGCTCACATGGGGGTGGCTGCAATGTTGGAAGATGGATTACACACAGGGAACTCAGCATATTAGTAAACACCTTAAGAATAATTGGGCCAGATGGGGCATGATGGGCAAACCTGTAATTCCAGCTATTTAGGAGGCTGAGGCAGGAGGATCACAAGTTCATGTCCAGCCTTGGAGATTTATGGAGACATTGTCTCAAAATGAAATTTTAAAAAGTGCTGGGGATGTAGCTTAGGGGCTGGGGTTATGGAGCAGTGGTAGCGTGCTCGCCTGACACGCGTGAGGCACTGGGTTCGATCCTCAGCACCACATAAAAATAAAATAAAGATATTCTTTATCTAAAGAATATAAACTAAACTACAACTAAAAAATAAATGTTAAAAAAAAAGTTCTGAGGATGTAGCTCAATGGTAAAGTGCTTGCGTAGTATGTGTCAGGCCCTGAGTTAGAGCCCCAGAACGAAAGGAAGGAAGGAAGGAAGGAAGGAAGGAAGGAAGGAAGGAAGGAAGGAAGGAAGGAAGGAAGGAAGGAAGGAAGGAAGGAAGGAAGGTGGGTGGAAGGGAGGAAGAGAAAGAAAAGGGCAATCAAATAGTTGAAGCCAGGTTTTTCCACTATAGGAAATGAAAATGTGAAACAGGAGAAAACTAACATAAATACTGTGGTATAGAATTGGGAACTGGAGGTCCTGGTCTGAACCCATAGTTTGCAACATAGATGGGGAAATGAGGAGATATAGATAAAAGCATGTATGTGTGTGTGTGTTCTATTGCTGTTCACTAGGAGGGTTGGGAGGAGCAAAATCCTGACATCAAGGAGCACACCTAGCACTTTGATCTTGGCTTGAGTATACCTAGCTCCCAGAAATACCATTTCTTCAAAGAGATGGTTGGATTGCAAACTTGGAACAGGGAATATGCAAGATGAGCCCAAAACATCATTTTTCTCCAGAAAGGCAAGGACTTGTTTAAAGAATATTAAGGACAAATCAAAAGGATGCTTACCTGCAGCCCCAGCTGCCCAGAAGGCTGAAGCTGGAGGATTCCTTGAGCCCAGGCATGCAGGGTCAATATGAACAACATAGTGAGACTCAATCTGTTTTTTCTTTTCCTTTCATTTTTTTTTTCCCTTCAGTACTGGGGATTGAACCCAGGCTCTTATATCCTAATAAGTGCCCCACCACTGAACTATATCCCCGCCCTTTTTACTTTTTATTCGAAACAGGGTCTCACTGAACTGCCGATACTGATCTTGAACTTGCTATCTTCCTGTCTAGCCTCTGGAGTAACTGGGATTATGGGTGTGTACCACCACACCCATCTTCATTTGTTTAAGAACAAAACAAACTCCTATAAGCCAGCCCTATGAGGGGTTTCCAATGGCAAGAAGGAGGAGGAGGAGGAGGAGAGGAGGAGGAAGAAGAAGAAGAGGAGGAGGAAGAAGCAGAGGAAGAAGAACTGGGATAATTGACAATTTAAGCTAATCAAAATAAATAATGATGTTGGACATGGTGGTACATGACTGTAATCCCAGCAACTCAGGAGACTAAGGCAGGAGGATAGCAATTTCAAGGTCAGCCTTGGCAATTTAGCAAGACCCTATCTCAAAATTTAAAAAAACAAAAGTATTGATGCAACTCAAAGGTAAAGTGTTCGTGGGTTCTTTTTTTAAAATATTTTTTTAGTTATAGATGGACACAATGTCTTTATTTCATTGCTTTGTATGTGGTGCCGAGGATCGAACCCAGGGCCTCATGCGTGTGAGGCAAGCGCTCTACCACTGAGCTACAATCCCAGCCCCATGTTTGTGGGTTATATCCCCAGAATGAATGAAGGAAGGAATAAAGACATCAAGAAAGTATGAGCTAGGGTGGTGATGTAGCTCAGAGTTAGAGGAATTGTTCTGTATACAAAAGATCCTACAATTGCCCCTGGCACTGCAAAAAAGCCGGACGCGGTGGTGCGTGCCTGTAATCCCAACACCTTGGGAGGCTGAGACAGGAGAATAGCGAGTTCAAAGCCTCAGCAATGGCAAGGCGCTAAGCAACTCAGTGAGACCCTGTCTCTATATAAAACACAAAATAGGGCTGGGGATGTGGCTCAGTGGTGAGTATTCCTGAGTTCAATCCCCAGTATGAAAAGAAAGAAAGGAAGGAAGGAAGGAAGGAAGGAAGGAAGGAAGGAAGGAAGGAAGGAAGGAAGGAAGGAAGGAAGGAAGGAAGGAAGGGGGAGAGGGAGGGAGGGAGAAAGGAAAGAAGAAAGAAAGTATAATCTGTTGAATAAAACAGGGAAAGCATAGGCTGGATGGAGGTGTAGCTCAGTGGTAGACTGCTTGCCTAGCATGTGCAAGGCCATAAGTTGGATCCATAGTGCGTACACACACACACACACACACACACACACACACAGCATGAATATTAATAAATGAGTAAATTGATGAGGAGCAGGATATTTACAGTTACAAAATGTCTTAATTACAAAGGGAAAAAGAGTGACTTCACAATGGAGAAGTCTGATAGACACCACCTTAATTAAGTGATCAGAAGGTACACCATCAGTAATGTGAAAAATTAAAATCATGTGCCATCTTATTGGATATGACTCACAAAGAACTCAGCATCACCTTTGCGACAACACAACCCTAATCACGAGGAAATAGCAGATAAAATGGAAATGGAGCTACAAAAAAGAAAAATTGGATTGTAATCACCCACAATACCAAGGATATTGAAAGCAAAGGAAAGATTTGAAGAATTGTTTCAGAGTGAAGAAAGACATGAAAACTAAAAGCGATGTGTTGTTTGGAACTGGATCCTATTTCAAGGGAGGATTTGGGACATTTCACAAAACTTGAGTGGGGTCTTAGGATTAGGTAATGAGGATTCCGTGACCTGATGTAGATTGATTATTTGTAGGAAATATGCACAGCTTAATATTTCATCGTAGAAGTAAGCCCTAATACCCTTAGGCACCCATGGTGACTAATATGAATTAACTTCTCTCCTGTGCATAATGATACTAGTTATGTACCATCTTTGGGGGAACTGGAATAAATAGTTGCTCAGTTTATTTTTTCTTCTAATGTCATTCAGATGAAAAACACAAATAAATATCTGGACCCAATCAAGTTAACACATAAAATTTACCATAGCAGACCTACAGGCCTTTACCCATATTTACTGTACAGTAGAAAAAGAAAATACTTTCAACTGAGATTACTGGACACAGGATCTGAACTCTAAATCTATTCTCTGGGGACCCAGAACACTTCTTTGACCCACCAGTAAAAATTGGGTTATGGAACTCCAAACATGACGACTCCATTGGGTAGTATGTACTCCCAGCCTCTGCCACCCTCACCAGTACTCCCGGGCCAGGTCTTGCTTCTTCAGGAGGTGCCTGACACTCCAAGAACTTCTAGAACTTGGTGAACTCTGAGAACTTGATGGACAAGTTGGAGTGATCATCCAAGCCTCATTTTGCTTCTCTTATGAGTCAGGATTATGTCAATGGCACTAATCAGGAAGAAATTTGAACTGGGCTTGATCAGTGTATCCAGAAGTTTCTGGATATTACAAGACAGACAAGAATGTTTTTTTTTTTTTTCCTACATAAAAGATTACAGTTGTCTGTCCAGAAACCAGAGCAAGTTATCCAAGAGGAAATCTCAGAACTAAGGGATGGATTACAGCGGGAAGACTTGCTGATGCAGAAGCACTAGACAAAGCTGAGGCATGGGCAGCAGGTGCTGGGGGACATTAACATGCCGCACAAGAAGCAGGCTGAAGTCCCTTACGGTTCCTTGGACTACCCGGACAAGGTGTCTTCCAATGTCCCTGCGCCTCTGAAGCGTATCTGAAAGGTGTCTGGCCTACAAGGTAGTCCCATGCAGACAGTTTGGCCAAATATCCCTCTGTGTGGACATGGCATTTTAAAAGAATTGTTTGCCAGAGAATGGGTTGGTGTCACTTTTGTTTCCACCTAAAATTTTCCCCCAATTTTTATGAATCGTTAATTACTTGAGTATTTTATAAAATGCCAATAGTCTTGGTAAACCAAATGAGGTTTGCTTTTCTTTTTTTTCCTCTTTTTGGTCTATAGCCAGATTTAGAGTCTTAGTGTGATGACACAGATTCTTTCTTGGTTTTTTTGTTTGTTTTTAAATTTTTTACATTTTTTTTTTTACTTTATCTCTTTATTTCCAGTTGTTACTTTGTTATGACCTGAGGGGGGGAAAATCGCAATAATCTGAGAATCAGGGGAGAAGGAATTTGGTTTTAGGCCTTTTATGATAACTACCTATTCATATACTACTGTAGAAAAATTTGTAAATTTGCTGTTTCAAGACTTTGATCTACCTTAAGAAGAGGGATCTAATGTAACATTTGTAATGCTTCCAAAGCATTACAGCATGTGAATATTTTGTAAATGGATCAGAAAAAGGCTGAAATATGCTAGGTTAGTGTAGTAATATTACACTAGACCTTAAGTTGATACTGGCTTTTATGTGGGTAGAGTTTATATTTTGTGTGGTGTTCACTGTTTTTGAGAGAAGATGTATTAGGAGCGTAATATGCTGAAGGCCTTGTGGTAATGAATCAGTGCAGGTAACAAAGCAGACCCTGTCTCACTAGTGTGACAGCTGGGACATGAATGAAGTAAGTGTATGAGAGGTCACAGCCTACTCCAGTGTCTTTTACTTTTGAGTTTTCTTTTGTTTGATTGTGTTTTTGTTTTAATTTTCAGAGAAGAGACACTTTACATTAAAGAAAATTCTTGCTCGTGGATTTGATTCCAAGGGACAGGGCCTCAAGGTTGAGGGTGACCTGCAGAGTGATCCTCAGCTACTTAACCTCCACATAGAGCATGCGGAACCTCTGCACTGGGAAAGATATTTTCTCTCTTGCTGAATGAGGCTTTCCTTTCTGTTTTTATGCAGTCTTTTAGTAGATTACATTTCTTTACCCAACACAAATACTCCACTGTCTTCTGAACAGACAGTAGATCTGTGGCTCAGTGTCTTGGTTCATTTTGTTCTCTCCAGCCTTGAAGATTCCTCCCTACACACATTGATATCCACTCGTGGTTTTGGACTGGCCTGGATGCCATCTGGTTTATGAAGCCTCTAAATACTCTTCCTGCTTCATCTCAGGGATCAGGACTTTATACGTCTTCTACTTCCTTGCTTGGTTCTCTCTTGTGGGTTTGTGAATTGTATCTGTTTCTGTGCCCCTTGCTGCATTGTATGCTCATGGGAATTTGGTATTATTCTCCTTGAATATATAAGACCATATATTTTATACTAAACTTCATATGCATTTTGTATATGATACTTAGTACTCCTTTTTGTTTGTGTGCTGATGATATTTGGCATGTGAACCTGGGACCTGTGATTACCATTCTGATGCCAGCAGATCCTTACCTCAGTTAGAATGTATAGGTTAAAGCTTTTACTTTTTTTTTTTTTTTGGTATTGGGGATTTAACCCAGGGACCCTTAACCACTAAGTTACATTCCCAGCCCTTATTATTTTTTATTTTGAGAGTCTTGCTAAATTGCTTAGGGCCTTGCTAAGTTGCTGAGACTGACTTTGAATTTTCTATCCTCCTGCCTCAGACTCCTGTCACTGGGATTACAGGCATGTGCCACTGTGCTGGTCAGTTCTTTTTATTAATTCAGAAGTTGTCTGTGAAATAAATATCAATTTTTTAAAAAGAGAGAAATTGGGTTATTGTATCAGATGGTAAAGAATGTTTAGCCTGCATCTAATCCACCAGGTTTTCTCCACTATAATGACATCAAGCTGGGAGATAGACCAAATATCAGAGATCAGAAAGGCCACCTGTGATATATTGTGTTAACCACCCTGTGAAAGGAGCACACATTCCTTCTCTGTAGAGGCACACTTACTTTTGTCAATGCAATGTTTGAGTGACCCATGTCACTTCTGAGCAAAAGTTTAAAGACTATTGTGCAGTTTGCTGTATCTCTTTCTTTTGGCAACCTCCAGATGGGACCTGCTAAGTCAGTCTGGGTGACAAAGATGACCTGGAGCAACTCAAGTTAAATGTAGGAGAAAGAAAATTTTATTGTTGTAAATCTTTGACATTTGGGGGTCATCTGTTACTTCAGTATAATTTATCTTAAGCTGATTGATACATACACCAAACCTGTCCTATGGTTATTTTTCCTGCTACTGAAGAGACATATTTAGTCATTGGGAGAATCCCCATGATAGCTCCTTGATTCATGGAATGAAGACATACAACTGGAAACCTCTGGAGCTAATCCCCCATTCCAAAATTGCGAATCAAAATAAATAATTGCATTCCTGGGTGAATCAAGAATCACAAAGACCCAGGGTAGTGACTTCTATTATAATAATTTCTATTCATCAATTGTTGTTTTTTATATATATATATATATTTGTCTACATATATGTATATATAAATTATACATATATATATGATTTTCCTAATTGTATTATTTTGTTCATTTATTCACTACATATTTTGGAGTACCAATTACATATCACGTGACACGCTAGGTCTTGCTGGAGCTCAGAAAGAATAAGTACCGATTATTCTGCCCTTGAGTGACTCAGACCAGGGCCAGAGCTTGACTGGATGCAGCCTACATGTGTTTAGTATGGTGAGCTGGATGGATAGTGTTTGTATCATGAACAGTATTTAAACCAAATTAGAATGAGTTGGCAACGTTTAAAAATCAGGAGACTTGCCAGGTGTGGAGATGCATGCATGTAATCTTAGAGACTCTGGAGGCTGAGGCAGGACTGCAAGTTCAAAGTCAACCTCATCAACTTAGTAAAACACTGTCTCAAAATAAAAAGGGCTGAGGATGTAGCTCAGTGGTTAAACGCTGCTGGGCTCAATCCCTAGTACCCCACAAAACAAAACAGCCAGAAGACTTCATATGAAGATCTAAATGAATTGTTTCTTTGAAATATGGAAAGATCTAGCAGTCCTGTTTTCTCTCTTCCCCACTGCTACAGTCAGCTGGGGCAGAGCATCTGCCATCTCTTTCAGCAGGGCCTGAGCTCACCCAGCTCCCTGCAGGCTCCTCCACCCCTCCACCGTTAAGGAACAAGGCACAGATCAGTACACAACCATTCCCATCCCTACAAATCACATGAGTGACTTTACCCATATGTTGTTGCTGGAAACAAGAAAAAATCTAACTGCTAATCATTTAAAAAGGATGGCATTTCTCTTTTCCAAAAGGAACTTTCTAGGACAGAAATATTAGATGTACAGCAATTATGGATGCTCTCTGAGGCTTCATCCTGCCATCCCCTCCCCTCAGCCCACTTTCTTCTTGCCATTTGCTAAGTAATTCATATTAAAACAGAAATAACAGGTTTTATTTTTAGAACAGTTTTAGATTTACAGCAAAATTCACAAGATAGTATAGAAAGTTCTCATAAGCCCTGCATCCAATTTGCCCTATTATTAATAGATCATATTAGTGTGGCATGTTAGGTTTCTGCACTGTAACAAATAAAAATACCTGAGATCAATTTATAAAGAGACAAGGTTTATTTTGGCTCATGGTTTTGGAGGATTCAGTCTATGATTAATTGGTCTCATTGCTTTTGGGTCTGTGTTAGACAACACATCATGGTGGGGAACATGTGGAAAAAATTTTTTCTGCATAAAAGAGATGCAAAGGGGCTGGGGTGTGGCTCAATGGTAGAGCACTTGCCTAGCATGCTTGAGGCACTGGGTTCGATTCTCAGCACCACATATAAATAAATAAAATAAAGGTTCATTGACAACTAAAAAATATTTTTAAAAAAAGAGATGCAAAAAGATGAAGAAGGAGCATAACTTCAAGGCATGCCTCTAATGACTGGAAGGCCTCCCCTAGTTCCCAACTCTTAAAGTTTCCATACCTTCCTGACAGTGCCAAGTCTTGGGACCAAGTGTTTAATACATGGTCTTTACTGAGTGTGGTAGTACATGACTGTAATCTTGACAATGCAGGAGGCTGAGGCAAAAGGATCATAAGTTCAAGGCCAGTCTCACCAATTTAGCAAGACCCTGTCTCAAAATAAAAAATAAAAAGAACCAGGGATGCAGCTCAGTGGTAAAGTGTCCCTGAGTTCAATTCCCAGTACCAGAAAAACAAAAACAAATATAAAACAAAGGGGGACACAAAAGTATTTGGGGGTTGGGGGTGTAACTCAGTGGTAGAGCACTTGCCCGTCATGTGCAAAACCCTGGGTTTAATCTCCAGTACTGCCAAAACAAACAAAAAAACATTTGGGGCAAAGTCATCAACATTATCCAGGCATGGTGGTGAACGCCAGTAATCCCAGCTCTTCTTGGGAGGCTGAGGCAGGAAGTTCCCAAATTTGAAGGCAGCCTGAATAACTTAGTGAAGCCCTGTCTCAAGAATAAAATAAAAAGGCGGGGGATGTAGCCCAGTGGTAGAGTGCTAGTCTAGCATGTGCCAGTCCCTGGGTCCAACCCCCAACACTGCAAAAAAAAAAAAAGAAAGGAAAAAAAAAGTGTTCTGGATACTTAGCCAGCAATGTAGTGCAACCAATTCTGAGAATTACCTGGGCTAAAGAAGTGGGGAAGAAGTTGGAGAAGAGTGAAATATAAAGGTCTTGTTCCAGGAGTGTGTCAGCCATGCTGACACATAGTGTGAAGCAAAACCAGTGAATACAAAGGCAGCATGGGACAACACACGGAGTTTGGGGAGAAGCTGGGAAAAGATGATCTGAGGCTTCAATGGAGAGAGTATGGTGATAGGATGGGGGAGGAAAGGAGCATTCCTGCAGGAAAGCTCACTGCTAGCAAAAACAGGGAAACCAGACAGCCTGGGTACCCGCCAACAGCAAGTAGGCCAGCTTGACAGGGGAGAGGGGAACACGCCGACTAGTGGGTTTGAGGAAGGTTCTGAACAGGATTCTTAAACCAGGTGGAGCCTCAAACAGGATGCATAGTCAAAACTATCCGTGAAATACTGAGGGCATACAGTTAACAGTGCGTGTACTTTTCTCAAAGGTTGAGACTACTATATAAGGTCAGGAGACCCACTGCGGTTTCTGGGTAGCACAAGATAAAACTCAGGCTGCCTAGGATCCAACCTTACAGCTTATCAACCCGGCCTGAAGTCGGGTGGCCCTTAACTCACGTGTGTGCCTTGCTGAGGGAGGGAAGGTGTGTGTGTAGGGGGAGGGTGGGTATAATTGTCCTTCTTACTTAACCTCACACCTCATTCCCTTTCCACGATCCCTGAGACCTTCTGGAGGAATCCCTGTGCTTCCAGCGAAAGGGGTATGTAGCCTGAGTTTGGGTACAGGAGACTCTGCATGCAAACGTTCATTCATTCAACTAACACTTCTTGGGAAGTGAGGCCCGGGACAGGGAGACCAGGAAACTGTTCTGAGATAAGTCAGGACCTGGGAAAGCCAAGGTCTCACATTGATAATTACCGCATTATTGCGATTACAATTTTGCATTTGAGCGCTTTCGGGGTTCGTTGCTGGGGAAGAGGGGGAGAAAAGGCCATCTGTCGGTAGGCGATGGGTTTGCTGTGTGGATCTCAGGCGGTCAGAGAAAGCCATGCAGACGTGAGCACCGGACAAGACACGCAGCTAGGATCTGCGGAAACCTTGCTTCTGGCCGCACAGGGAAGTGCCCAGGGCCCGCTCCGGTAGGCACACACTTCCTTTCTGGACCTGCACATGCCGTGCCTCAAAGGGACTCTGGGGGCCCGAGTCGCAGAGCTGCGGGGTGTCCATCTCTTTGAGGTGGCACAGTGCCCATAGCTACTAAACCGCTCTGGATTCAAAAGCCTCACACCAGCAGATTGGAGACTAGGTGGGTGTGGGCGGGCTAATTGCGCCGCCACTCGCGGGTCTCCAGCAGCTTGGGAAGACAAGGCGGGACTGCAGCGAGAGGACGCGTGGTGCCCCGCTGCGCTGAGGCAAGCACCCCCGCCCGCGCCTGTTTATCGCGGTGCATCCGCACCCCGGGCCAAGGCCAGGACAGCCTCGTAAAGCAGCCCGGCCACTGATCTGGCCAAAAGCGCCCCGGAGGTCACCCGAGCTACAAAGGAGGCCCCAGGCAGCGCCTTGTGTCTTGTAAATACCCCAGTGCAAAGTAGAGTTCCCGGGAAGAAGCAGTCCCAGGCACCCCGCCCCCACTCCTACAGCCTTCCCACCCCAGAGAGCATTCATTTGAAATGTTAATGTTTTGAAGTTTCTCTTTGGTTAGATCCGACTCCTAGAAAGCCGGTAGAGGCTTCTAAGGGATTCAAGAACAAACCGTCTTTGGGGTGGGAAACCGAGGAAACATTTGTTGGTCTAAAGGAAAGATAGGTGAGCGTAGACAAACGCGGGTAAATTATTACAAAGCCCTGACCGCTTGTTTTAATGTCTCCTTTTGTGCATTGATTCCATAGTTTAAGTTTTCCCATCCATCCCCAACACTCTCCAAGCTGAGTGTGGCTGTCTCTGGGCCTCCGCCCCGACATAGCTGCAAAGGAATTCAGGTCGCAGGTGGAGAGCGAGGTCGGGCGGGTAGATGGCAGCGCGGCGCTCCAGTGGATCTAAATTCAAGCTCCGCCCAGTCTTCAGGCCTAGTCCAGCACGCCTGCACTCCGCCCCAAGTCGGCTCGGAGACTCCAAACGTCCTTGGTTAGACCTCACCCGGGCGGGGTTGGGTGGAGGCCACCGCGCCTTGCAGAATAGAGGGGTGTCACAGCAAGAGCGGTTTAAAAGCTTTGGTATGCGTCTCTGTCCACATTTGATAGTTTGTCGAGTTATTGCCAACTTATCAAGTTGGATTCCTTACCTAGCCCAAATGCTAGCGACGGTAATATTACCCGGAACACCTTGGGAGCGCCGACACTGCCAGGCGCTGTTCCAAGCCCTTCACAGGAATTATTAACCCGTAATGAGGTGAGGGAAGTCACTGTCTTTCTTGTTTCTTTTAAGACTAGTTTGACACCTGCCCTACACACGCTTTGTGGGGTGAAAGTAAATTGGGGCACACTCCCAAGTTGGATATAAGGCGTCTCAATTGCACAGATCTGACGGCCAAAGGCCGAGTTCCTGAGTGTTGAGGGGCTGAGCAGGTCAATAGGTCTCATCTTGGTTCTGGAACATTTCCAGGCCCCCTGTAATTCTCCAACTTGTGTTCTCTAATCACTAAATCCTCCAAGCAGGTGCTGCCTGATCTTCCAAAAGCTTTTGCCTTAAGCTGGGAAAAACCCAATAAAGGAACGATCATTTTTTATCCCAGGGAGCCAACTCTCATACATAATGAAGCAAGTCATACCAAGAACAGAATTCTTTCTAACTCTCCTGAGAGAGGTCCCTCAACTCAAGGAATCTGCAGGGCAGCCCAAACTAGCCAAATTATGGGTTAAGCTAGAGGTCTATACAGATGGGAGGGGTCACACTGAGGAGCCCTTCTGTTACTCAAAGCTTGGTCCTTGTCCCTGATGTCAATCCAATAATGAGGACCCAATTTTGAGAAAAAGGAAAAAGAAAGTTTATTGTTTTACTCCTGTCCAAGAGGGTGTGATTCTGCCCATGGGCAGGAGCAGGAGGCTTTTAAAGAGGTGATTCAAAGGCTACATTCCTCTTGTTCCCTGTTGGAGTTGTAATTCACTTGTTAATTTGAGAGGTAGACATTTCAGAGATCTTCTGGTACAGTCCGGAAGTCT